>JAQFYU010000275.1:0-25822 GCA_034694905.1 Ceratophysella granulata | reverse complement strand
TTAAAAAAGTGTGGGATGTGTGGGCTGAGTAGTAGGATCCACCTGGGTGATACTTCCTAGCCCACGAGCCCACACGGCACGGGTGGGATGTGTGGGCTGAGTAGTATATGTGTGGGCTGTGTGGGCTGAGAAGTAGCGGCGCGTGTGCTGTCTAGTACCACTCTCATTGTTTCAGTATTTTGTATTTCTTTTATTTGCAAAATACTAATATTCCAGGCGGCCAAAATCTACTTTATATTTAGTAATATTTTAACAAAAATGAAATGATGAATTGAATGTAAAAAGATATCTACTAAGACTTTCAGACAGAAATACAAACTGTGTTGTGTAAGTACTCGTTTCGTAAATATGATAAACATGCCGTATCACTGATGCTGATAGCTGATACCGCTTACCTACAAATCCTAACCTAATCACATTGAATCTTGCATTTTCAGCAGTACCTGCTTGTGTTCTAGTCAAATGCTAATCAAATCACCCGCAATCAATCTCCAGAATTTAAACCAAAATGACGGATCAGATCGTGAATGAATGGATTACTGAATGGAATGAGATTCGAGATTTTGAACGAGAACGAATTACAGCCTACGCTACGAGTATCTTAGCCAATGAAGATCTGTTCCAGGCAATAACGCATGTGCTCGAAGAAAGTGATCGTTTTAAACCAGTAAGAACTTATATCAATCATAATTAATCACACATCACACTTGAAAAATACAAACATGGTCGTGATTGCCTCAGAACATACCCACGTCCATGTCCGTGCTGAAATGTAAAACTATGCATTTAATTAAGTAGTCGTACACGTACATCGTAATCTGCGGTAATTAATTTCTTGTGTTCGCTTCCGTATTTTAGCTATACAGTGATGTAGTCTCGACACTCTTCAAGTTTTACAGAACCTCGTCACAGAAGAAGCTTCAACTCTTTTGTTCGCAATTCATTCCGTCTCTTGTCTACGTATATCTGCATCAGATCCATACTCAAAAGGTAAAAGCAAATACTTTGTTCGCCTGGTTATGAGTGTTTCTATATTTTGTTCCTATTCTACTTTCAGAAATGTATATCACTGGAAACATTGCTCAGAGGCATCTTCGAACTGGAAAATGCTTCAGAGGAACGGGTCCCAATTAGTGCAAGAATTCCAAACATTAACCTACCTTCGATATATCACGACGTGAGTTTGTTTTGTATAGCTGAATTTCGCAAAATATTTCAGCCTGATAAACGAAAGAAACTTTTCATTTCTAGCCTGGTGGTGTTTCCACTACATGGCTATCTGATGGAGAATTGGATCGCCTCACAGCTCGTACAGTAAAAGTGGTCAATCGGCCGAACTTAGTATTCACAGAGGAACGTGTGAGGGCTCCGCAACGTCTTCCTCTCTGTACCGAGCTCTGGTGGATCTTCAATCATCGGCTACCGGACATTCCTTCACATGCTGTACCAACGTTTTTGAAAACAATTTCCAAGTGAGAAATCAGCTTGAACGCAGCTGATTTGTACCAACTTACTTAGCTAAATTCAAAGATTTGAATTATCTAGTCTAAATGTATTGCTGATTTCCTAGTATATACTATATCTATTATCTATGTATCCGTTCTCATAATTCCTCCGCTTAGATTGGTGACTCAGGGATTCAATGTGGGCTTGGCAATAAGAACTCAGCCACCTGTTCGGATCATCTTGTCCTCGAAACTCCTGATTGAAATGGTCCAGACGATATACTTCTCTGTGTAAGTAAATCGCAAAGGATGAATGTGCAGTCTAACTGAAGACTTAATTACCATGAATGTGTACTGAAGGTATAACGGTGCCCCAACACTTGCTGAACAAGTTCTGGAAGAAGCAATGACACGAGCAAATTATCAATTATGGGCTGATGCGATGCTGGTTTGTAATGCTGTTCAGAGCTATCTCAAATCTTCAGGTTAATTCTATTTATCGTGAAACAGGGTGTCTACACTCCTCCCAATTTCACCCTTCCTGACACCTTAACATGATTCCTCTTTCCTTCCTACGCCATTTTGGCCTGGCAGTCAATCGTATATTGCGGAAAATTAAGGCATCAATGAAAACTACTCCTGACGCTACGGATCCTTCTAAGGAACATTCGCTTCAAATTACTAAGAGTTATCTAGACGAATTTAACCCGACCAGAGTGAACGGTTTCATATCGTGTCCGAACTATCCTAGAATGTCGGGCAGCAGTACTCAAGCTGAAAAACGAAGTACATCTACGGCAACTGGAAAGGAAACCTCTGTGGACAACATCCATGAAATTGCACGAGTATATTATTCCTTGATTGACGACGGTCATTTCCACATCCTATTTCCTTTCCTAACAATACTTTCGGATTTTACTTTTTATCGAAATGGATATTGCTTTAAGTATTTTAAACCATATTGATTCAATTACAGAAATACCAATTCAAGTGGAACCTGGAACCTTCAAGAAAAGTATTATCACAAATGCATCATTTCGAACCAAGAAATTGCCAGGTAAATCATGATAACGTGTTTAAAATGTTATGTCTGCTGTCTGGTCGTTAATTTAAAAGTCTATCTCTTCTTTTCTAATGCATGTGGGCATGGGCTAATTTCTATGGCATCAAACCACTCTTCTTTTAGATGACATTGTTGGCGTCATTTATGATGTCTAAACTAGTTCATAAAGCAAAGTTGGATTCTCTATCCCCAAAATTGGTCAAGGTGATGATAGCTTGCAAAATACTACATAGTGTTTCCAGTAAACGTATTATGTGAATTTCGTTCACCGTGATCCCTCTTGTAGTTGTAGTTTATGCTCCACGTCAACCCAATACAGCATTCTTCCGTAGCCAAAATTATATTTATATTCTAACACCACTATGATGTAATTTACAGTATCAATCGCAAAGCACACACTGCCTTCGACGCCATAATTTGCCAGCACGAACAATATTCTTGTTTTGACTTTTATTAGAAGTTGAATAATGTCTTTGTATTTACCTGCACGACGACCGATGCACATTATTTAGCTATTCCGCTCAATCTTGTATGTACTTATGTATGTTGAACTTATTTGTAAAATTCACAGATTACTGTATCTCTGATTTTTTGTTTCCTAGATGACATTCCTATTGTGGCTTCAGACACCACAATTCCAGAAGATGGTGGCGACGCTCCGATGAACCTCCTCTCTAAATCTAAAAGTAAACTTCCACACATGATCCTCGCCAAAATTAGTAAAAGGAATTCAGTCGTGGTGATTAATGAAGAAGGAGATGCTGAGACAGTGGCTACACCACCAGAGAGAAAGAAAAGCATTGATGCCACAGCTGTCTGAAATCAAATACATCCGACAAACTTCATGTTGCACTTCTACGTAAAAACACTTCCATGATTCTGGCATCTACCAAACCTTTATTTCCTTCTTTTCCTCGTCCATTTTAATAAAATTGTAACATCAAATAGTTTCGACTACGTGTTGTAAACCTACTTGATAAAGGTCAACCTTGTAGCATTATAACAAAGGTACATTGTTCTACACCACTGACTACGTCGCGTTGAACTTATATTCTGACATTATTTAATTACGTGCATCATGTCGCGTGTCGTATTCTATTCGTAATATATTTAGTATATAAACTGTATTATCATGTAAAGTAGCCCGTATAGCGACGCTGCTAAATACGACACGTACCAACTTGAATAAATGCTCCTTTTCGTAGAAGTTTAATTCCAATGGTATAGAATTCTGCTAAGCAGCTGCTGAAAACTCTCTCTCTGTAAATCGTAGTGATGTAGTCAAGTCATATTAATATTTAGTCCAAACTCTGAAGTTTGTAGATAAATGTTGATACAAGGATGTGAAGGTGCTAAATGTTTACATACACATACGCTTTAAAAATTGGCACATGCCTATTCATCGTTAGGTTTGTAAAATCTGAATAAAATCCTGGCCGACCGTTGCCTCAGTACACATTTTTAATTCTGTAGCGCTGTATTAATCATAGTCAGGGCATGACAAAGTTCGAGAAATAGTCGGTTTGGGGAAACGTTCGGTATACCTGCTTCACAGTGCAGGTCTAAATGAAAAACCAGGACAATTTGTAAATCGAAGTAGGAACTAGGAACGCAAAACCACAAGAGACAGAATTATTACTATAGAAAATATACATAGGCTAGCAAGATGCAAGACGGAAGTGAAGAGCATTCATTTTGAAGTCGTTCCTGGCGACTATATAGGTTTGTAGAGAAGAGTTGTGACATATTTTTTACGGTATCGATGCGTAGCACTGAGAACCATAACTCCATCCTTGATTGAGAGTGCATACAAGTGATTAAGCATGACGTGATTCGGCTCAGGTAACAAAGTAGGTTCACACTACATAGAAGAAATAAAAAACTTCAGTGTTACGTATGAAATAGTAATTAGCCATCATGAACAGTCAACTCAATTCATGGATCCATTACCGAAAGTGGTGTATCCTTGTTGAGGATGACCTGAAGAAGATGTGGTGGTAGAATGGGTGGTCCGGTGGTCTTCTCCCACGGTTTATAGTTTGGGACCTCCTGACCGTATTCTAGTTAATCAAATTAATTGATGTGTGTATGTAATAAAATTCAGGAATACCTTGGCATACATACTTAATTAGTGCTAGGAGGAACTTACTGTGTTGTTGATTCGAAGCGGAAGTTATGGAGTCCATGTCCAGGGCGTCAAAGACTTCAAAATCAGTCTTCTTGACACTGATAATGTTGTTCTTGGAGCCAATTTCGCTATCAGTTGTTGGCTCACTGGGATTTAGCTTCCACTGACCATCAATGTAGAATTTATACTGATGCTCTCCTTCCGGTAAGTCCACGATTGTCACGAAATCGCCATGGCTGTTGGATGAGAAGATTAGAAGTTAAACATGAATTTAGTACTTATTTAATACAGGCTGGACAATGATACTAAGTAGTAATTTTCCTTTTTCAGCACGTCTACGCTTTACCTCTTCACCATTGGAATTGTTTTCCAATCCGAGAAGCTTCCACTAATGAAAACATGTTTTCCGCCACCATCCCATTTGAAAACTGTAGGCAAGATTCTGGACATTATAGGCATTGGGGTTGGGG
This sequence comes from Ceratophysella granulata, assembly GCA_034694905.1. Lineage (NCBI taxonomy): Eukaryota > Metazoa > Arthropoda > Collembola > Poduromorpha > Hypogastruridae > Ceratophysella > Ceratophysella granulata. Next base: position 20,716 of record JAQFYU010000275.1, on the reverse strand, counting down.
ATGAGGTGTAGTTTGTTCCTTCTGATACTGTTGAAGCACGCATCCGCCCCCCAGGGTAGACGTCCTGGACCTAAGTGAATGGCTGGTATTAGTTTGAATTAATCAACGAAGTACTTGGTGAGTATTATCGATATGAATCAACAATCAAACCATAGCGATAGCGTGTTGGAACTAACTACAGTCTACAAACTCGTAGGTCGGTGTTGGAATAACCTATTCAATCCTCAAATTAGCAAGACAAATAACGTGGTGTACAGCCAGTTTTAAAAATCGCCTCTCGTTTATATTTTTGAAAGCAAATTGTTGCCTTTGTGCCAAACCTTTGTTGTGGTCAGCTGGCATAATATTGCACATTGTTTTTGTTTACCAATCTGGATTCTGAATGCTTGTAATTAAGCAAAATATGCCCCCAAATAAAATATCAATGGCGGTTGAGGTTAGGGAAACCGCCTGGGTGGTTTACACATGGTAGAATGAGAATGTGTATGGTTTACACCAATGGTTTACTCTGCCTGCCGGAATGTATAAATAGCTTTCTTTCCAATTATATCCGTTCGTGAGTTAAACTTCCATAACTTACATCTGGTTCATTGAAATCTTTACTTCGGTTCCCCGCCTTCGTAAAGTACGGCTCAGAATCTTCATCGTGAGACTCCTGAAATTGTAAGATCTTAGGATGAGCAGGTGATGGCTTCTCGAACGTAAATGCTTGCCCATCCTTCACTCCCGGAGAAATACTCCCATGGATGCTGTCACCAGACTTATGACGGTCGCGTGTTGCTCCGCTGCTGCTGGCGTTTCCCATCTTTTGTCCGCTTCAGTATCACGTTTAACGAAGTCCAAGTGTCAGAATTGGATAGTGAAGTCCTACAACCTTAAGTCCTAGGTCAAAGTGCAAGCAAACTGATTCTTGATTCGATTTTAGTGTTCAGTTACAATTAAGTACTTGCTTTGTGTTTGTGACTTGCAACTTAGCGTTCTGCGAAACACAGAAACCATGTATTAGGTCCTTATAAACTTTTTCAGGTCAGATTTTTTAAAAGCAGATAATTATTAGCTTAACCCTTAACCTTTATAATTTAGTTTTCGATTCGTGTGGCGCGGTCGATGTACGATGAACATGAACGATACGAAACTGGATGTGAATGCTGAATGTGATGTTATATTATTCGGATATCTGCTGTTGCTGAATTCGTCTCCCATTCCTATATTCCCATTTCCCTTCCATGCACGTACCATGCAGTTCCTCACTAACGAATTACGAAGATTATTGTAATGATGATAATTGATAATGGAAAGAGAATGAGATGAAGCCGCGGAGGAGAGAGAAGAACGAACGGGAAAAGTGCTGAATTGGGTAGCGAAAAGCGAAACAAAATGCAATGCTAAAATAAGACAACCTGCTGGCTAGCCTGGAACACTGACGAGACGACTGACTGAAGAAATCCCACACGATGCGAATGCGACGCGAATAAATCGCGAAATCAAAATACAACCATTCCACTCCACTCTACATCATCCACTCCACATCTCCTCATGTCATATGAAACTACTGCAAAACAACAGCAGCAGCAGCGTCTCGGGTGGTGTGCTCAAATGCGAGTTGCACTCTCACAGAGTAGCCAGCTGTTGCCAGTAGCGTTATCTAATGAACTTCTCAGAATTAGATGCCCGATTTTCCATTGTTTGAAATAATTTGAGTCATGGTCATAGCTGATGACGCTGCTGCATTTATTTCCCATTGTTTACTGGTAAATTTGGTGGAGTAGTCAGAACAAGGATGGAGCTTTGTCTCAAGCATGAATGGTCATTCATTGCTGGATCAAAGTGACTATAAAACACCATGGTATCAGCGGCTTCACTTGACCTAGATTTTTTTAAAATTAGATATTAGATCATTTTTAACATCTTGAAGGTTTTTGAGTCATTGGAATTTGTATGGCGTTTAATAATTTTAACCTACTCTTAGTTCGAAATTCTGACGTGTTAGCTAAGTAATATAAACATCCAATCATGGAGGTTTAAATCTTTCAAGTGCTGTGCCAATTGCAGTACGGGCCATCTGCGAAGTTTTTCCATTTTATTTTACTCAATTTTTATATTCTAAATATTACAAATCACAATTTTTTACGGAATGAACTTTGACCTTGACCTTGATAAGTTATTTGCATAATGCGTTTGAGTTCTGATACAATGTATCATCTAAGTTGAAAATTTTATGTTTTATCGTTATGGTGCAACAATTTCTTTCTGAATTATTCTTACGGAGTTCCTACATAATTTGAATTTATGTTTCGGAGCAATTTATAACTCATAGTCACTATAGGCGCGATAAGTACGTAAAGTTTAAAGTTTATGGTTGAGTTTGATGTCCCCAAGGCATAAACGTTGGAGTTATGAATATTTGGTATTCATATAGGTTTGCGATCCGCAATCAAGGTTTTTAGACATATTATGTGTATGCGTGCCTCCTGGATCCTGGATCTCGTTATGTACATTACTGCATGTCTGTAACTTATGAAATTTATATCTATGAAGATTCTAGAAAGAAAAGGGTGGAAACAGAAGTAGTTGTAGTCGTTCACAAATTCCTACATAACAAATTCAAAATCCAGATCCTTATCACCCGGCCCGTGTTAAGGTGGCTAATTTCTAAAAGCCTCAAACTCGTATTAACTGAACTCATGCTATGGTTACAAATATGAACAAAGAACATTTTAGTTTTATATTTGTGATGCGTGATTTGATCGTAGACGTATTCATTTCATACATAATATAATACATACAACTAATATCTGAGATGCTGAGTACTATAAGAGATTTGGCAGCGTCGCTCATCGTGGATCGAGGTGCTGATTGATGTGATGATAGGTGTTCGTTTTGAGACCGGGGGGAGTTATGAAACTCCCTGCGAAATTAGGGAGAAGGATTTTAGCTTAGCGGAATGTGAAATCTCGAAAGGTGTGAATTTTGTCGCCAGTAAGTAGTGACGTATATGGTTTGAAGTTTGCAAGGTCCACATAGTAGTGGCTAGTGATAGTGACAGTGACAGGTGACACGCACACACAAGTAACTAAACATCTTCTAAAGTGTATCAAACACTGCCGTTCTTGGACATCCTAAAGGTCGAACGTTTTGCGATAAGTTTTCTATCAACGGCTGGTGTTGGTGTGTGTGTGTGTGGAGGTTGCGAAATCGATTGTTGTTCGTGTTTCGTATTCAAAAAGTAGTAAACGGTTAATGGTACAAAAGGACCTGGATTGTAGATTGACCATTGAAATTGGCCATCAGGCAAATCAGCAGTTGATCAATGCGTCTGGTAGGAGTAGCTGGGGGGACGACGGGACTAATTTGCATGCTATTGCCTTTGCTCTGCACTGGCTTCCCAGAACAAGGAAAATGGTCAGCGACGCTGAATATGGTGAGTTCCATATCTTTTATTGTTGGTTTATTATTTTAAGTTCTACATTCTGTTTAGTTTTTTACACACCCCTTTAAGTATTTGGAAATTGATGATAAGATTTTAATTGTAATAATTTGGAATTTTTTAGACGGACAGCTACTGGGGAATCTACAAAAGCCTATTCGCTAATTCTACAATTTATGTGGACGGTGAGACTTAACAAATACCCAGAACGCTTGTTGATGACATCTGGTTTCTGGTTGTTTATTTGCGAAAATTCTGCATTCATTCACTATTTCGTTTTTAAACCAGCTAAGTGCAGCAGTCCAATAACTGATCTGAATATCAAAATCAAATGGATGATGCGTGAATCCAAATGTTGGGAGGAATACGCACAGTTGGACTACCTAGTAAGTCTACCAATGTCCCTAATTTTTTTCCATTTCAGAATTGAACAAATTATGTTTGAATTAAATGCGTATGAATATTTATATACATATATAGACAGTCAGCGACAGAAGAACCGCATGGGCGAGCTTCTACAGCGATCCAGACTCAAATATCTTTGGAATTGAAAACTATCCCAAACCTATTGCGTTTACACCACCAGAGCCAGCATATGAGCATCGTTGTGATTCTTCGATAAGTTTGGTATACTTTGTACTTAATAAGGCTTATGCTAAATGCTTTGTAAGATTTTCATTTAGTCGTTTTGAATTTAACGACTTCAATTGGCTTTTAATTGTGGTTTTAGCCTGAATATGCTGCACGCCTAGTCGAAGTTGCAGCAGAAAATAAAACATCGACGACTGCTGAGAAAGTTTCTCAAAAACCGACCGACATAATTGTGGTATGTTGTTGAAAGCTCGTAATTATTAATCCATTGAGCCAAGCATGTATGTATTTTTAATGAACCGCCGAGCAAATAATACCAATGGAATTTCGAGTTTTTTGTACTCAGCAACTCACTAATTGGTTTTTTGTACTCGGCGGCTCACTCAAAATACATGCATGTTTGACTCAATGCATTAGTTTGATTGTTATTCATATTACATTCTTATATGTATACGTAGTAACCTAATTGTGATCGTGCTATTACCTTAGCGTCACGATAAGGATGCTGTTTTCACTGTCCCCTTCGATGGGGTCTACCTTCTTGTTCTTCACATATCTCCAGTAGTGGGAGAGCCATCTTCCCAAGCTTCTCCAAGCTTTGAAGCTACATTTATAGTCCAAATGAAGTCACCACACGGCTTTCTATCTGCTGCGGATTATCCACTACTATCGGTAAAAAAAAACTTATATAATTTGTGCGCTATCGTGCATTCGTATTGAAGATTTTTATTTGTAAACGAGCCAGTATCCCGATCTACCATTCGGTATCACTTGAAGTTATGCAATCACGTGCTTCGAGTTGGAATAACTGATCCGTAGAGGATCATGACTGTATTGATTGAATATTTTGGTTCTATATTTTTCAGTTTTATGGATGTATGTGTGTCTTGTACGTGACGTTTGGACTATCATGGCTTGTTCTATCCTTCTGCCAATGGCGAGATCTTCTCAGAGTGCAATTCTGGATAGGAGGTGTGATTTTTCTTGGAATGCTTGAAATGGTTAGTACTCGTAAGAACATCTGCATACAATGTTCTCCACAACTACTATTATGCACACGATGATGCATCCCGGTCAAACTAAAATGTACTATTTTTCGATTCTCGTTCCACTTTCAGGCGTTGTTCTACGCAGAGTATCAAAGTATAAATTCTACTGGTATTTCCGTGACGGGTGCGGTACTTTTTGCAGAAATTGTCTCATGCGCTAAGCGGACGTTAGCTCGTATGTTGATTGTTATCGTCAGTATCGGGTTTGGAATAGTGAAGTAAGACCGTCTAATTTTTCCAAATCAACTATGAAAGTATCCTTCCACTAACAACTAAATATACAACAAGAATGTAATCACTTACACCTATAGACCACGACTTGGAACAACTCTCCACAAGCTCATCGCTATGGGAGGTCTCTACTTTCTTCTCGCTTCAACCGAAGCTACTTTGCGAGTTTTACATCCGGTGAACGGACCCTCCTCGAAAGCAGTTATGGCAGGTATTCCACTGTCCATCCTGGATGCAGGCATTTGTTGGTGGATTTTTCAATCATTACTCACAACTACAAGAACGCTGCGGTTACGTCGGTATGTAGCCTAATTTCCTCACTTTCTTGAGATATGCTAACATGAATATTTAATTGATCTTCTTCTAATTTATTCAGAAACTTAGTCAAGCTGGCCTTGTATCGAGACTTCACAAATACGTTAATCTTCACCGTGATTGCTTCTGTAGCTTTTATGATTTGGTCAATCAAGTTCCTGAAAACTCCCGTCTGTCTCCAAGTACGTTTTAACTTATGTTCACAAAATTGCGGAAAGCAATTGCTAGTGTAAAACGTTTAATCCTTCATCTATTGGTGTAGCAATTGTAAAAGTAATATCAATATACTGTAAAAGCCGATCTCATACATCAAGGACAGCGTGTATTCTTTGTATCTCCAATATTGAATCTTGAGTATAGTCCAATTAAGGTCAGTGTTTTCTTCTAGGATTGGAAGGAGATTTGGGTTGATGAAGCCTTCTGGCATGTTCAATTCAGTGTCATTCTCCTGGTGATTATGATACTCTGGCGCCCAACCAACAATAACAAGAGGCAAGACATTATTAGCTCTCTAACATTATGGGAAATGCTGTGCTCTCTAGTACTAAATTCCTGATTCTGCTTTCCGATTCTCAGGTACTCGTTTAGTCCCCTGGTTGATCTTCTCGACGACGATGAGGAAGACCTTGTTGTGAACGAGGCTTTTGGTACGATTGCTTACTATTTCTGTGAATCTCACCCTAATCGCTATGATGTAATAGTTCATTCCATTGTGTTGTTTTTCATCCACGTAGCACGAAATATGAAGATTAGAACAAAAGAGGGTAGCAGCGAGAAGCGGAAAAATCGAAATCATAACGATATCGTAAGCAAACAGCTATTACTTAAATTATTCCATAAAAACGAAATGCTAATCAAAACTCGTGCGGCACTAGGAGGAAGATCTCAAGTGGGTTGAAGAAAATATCCCCGCTGATTTCGGCGAGGGTGATCTGCCTGCTCTTGATTCCGAAGAGGTTAGTACCAAGAGATATTTGAATATATTATAATTGAAGGTGTACAAATACTAACTGATTTCTCAAAATATTTTAGGAACTCATTTCTACAAAATTTGAACTCTCGAAGATGCAATAACCTAAACTTAACCTTGAATACTTCACCGCTGCCCTTCCTGCCGCGCAGAAGGCTCATGCCAACGCTTAATTTATATTGAAGAATAAAGTTTCAAAGGTGTCTGCGTGTCAACATCGTCTGTTTACTTTCAAGAATGCACACACTACCTAACAGTACTATACGGGAATATGTGGAATTCCGTTACCTGCCTATATATTTGGAATAATTGTAGTTTAGTTATTGATTAAATTAGCAAGTTATATCACACTGTATATTTCATTTTTTGCCTTGAATTGTTAACCAATTTGTTGCTTCTGGGTTAATCGACTGATCGGGAGCAGTCAAACTTTTAGTAATTGTACAATTCAACAAGTGTGAGCTATTGCACGCTTTACTGTACTGACAGCCTGCTTGTTTCGGGGGCTCTTAGATGTGGCTAAGAAATTGTTTTAATTAAGAATGGAGATCACCTGAGACCCTAGACCCTAGCAGGACCAGGGCACTACTGAGTGTCCATAACCCTGTCATGATTCTTGTCAGTCACATGCTAGTAAATTTAACCGATCCAAATGAACTTATGCTTAGAATAATATTTAATATGCTAGAATGTGAATTGAATACATCACTGGAATTGCGAGCCATGAAAATAAATTATTCAGATCGTTTTATTCGATCTCACAAATATACAGGAATATATTCTTATTCTTTCATTTTTAGTTTTATTGATTTACCATTTCTTTATAAACGAGTTGTACTAATGATCGAAAGATACATGAATATTTGAACATAAAAAGTAGCGATATCATTAAATTAAACTAATACTTCAAAGTACTGCAAAGCATAGACATAGATGTACAATTACGTTCTAGAAACTAAACAAGTTAAACTACCTTAGTTGGTATCAAGTAGCATAGCATAACGGTCAAGATGCTTATTTAGTTTGGTTTCTGAATTTGAATTTAAATTAAGCAGAAATGGAACACTTGAATCCCAATCCAGATCATGTTTTCAGTGGAAAATAAAGACGTTGAGGTTGAGGTAGCATCAAACGATCAAACCGCATAAGCAACAGTAGTAGTGTCTTGTCCTGAACTGTCATACTCACTCAGATCAACTGTATTTCACACTTTTCTATAAGTACAATAGTTTGGGATTGTGACATTGTGGGTGATATTGACTCTAAAGCAAAATTATACAAATGCAAGTAATTTTTGTTAGATTTCGAGTTGTATCCATCTGCAGGCCCAATAAGTTTTGAGTTGATTGTGCTACTGTCGACTCAGTATTTCCAGGAAAGTAAATTTTTGCATATTCAAAATTTCAAAGTACTTTATCTGCGATTTTGGACAAGAAAATTATGGTGGTGGTATTTTAAGCTGAACAAGGTCATATTATAGGTGACAGATTCGTCCCAAACGCCATTCGACGAATATACAATTAGTTGACACCTCCGCGAGATCAACCCTCAGCTTTTCCATTTATACTTGTGTGTGAGTACTCCTGGAAGCATTACAACGTTTTGGCTTTCTCAATGACGTCATCAATGAATTTCTGAAATTAGAAAAAAATGCAGGCTTTTAGACAACATCCAATCTTTATTTTTGCGATTTGTGATATTTTGTAACGTTACGCCAGTCATGGGCAATTTGTTTCAAACCTCAACTCCCGTGAAAAAAAATATTTGCAAGGTTTTTGTACGACACCCGTGTAAAAATGAAGGGCAAACTGCAATATATTTTAAACGTTATAAATTATTTCAGACCGTGTTAATGAACCTTGATGCATGCTATTATGCTTCTTCAGAGCGAATTTAGTTCAATTGTTTCGAACATTATAGCTGCTAATTATTTCTTATTTTCACGGGAAATTTTGACACTAGAAGTTCGTTTGACTTACATTGACTACATCTTGAGACTTCTTTGCATCAATTAGAAGGGACTTGAGAAACTTTCGACGCTCTCCATCACCATTCATGTCTAAAACTTCATCCAAGTCAATCTCAACGTCATGGTTGGTTGAAGAAACATCCTAAAAATAAAATAAAAATAACATCAAGTATTGGTAAATTGGTACTATTCCAAATGCAATCGGGAAATGGGAAATCATTCTGTATAATGTATTGCAAAACAAACACAATGCACGTAAATCATACAATTCGACAAGAGACTTCGTACCTATTGTCTATTGGATTTATAAATTGTAAAAGTCTTACGTATTTGACAAAATATTATATGCATATATAAATGACCATCAACGGGCGTCTTATTTATGAGAGTGTTTTAAGAAAACACGCCTGCATGCGTCATTAAATATATTTTTATGTAGTCAAGCTGCCAACAACGAATTCTGGCACTTGAAAAATAGGATAATGCAAAATCAATTTGCATTTGCTTTAATTAGATAGAGGACGGGTTGCACCTTGCTCACAGATTTATGTGAATCAAAGCATCAAAATCGACGCCCAAAAGAAATCAGTGGTAAAACAATACCTGCAACTTTCTTTTCCAAATAATGAGCTTACGAGATACTGCATGCTTAAACATTGAAGGCGTAATTTGTTCTTGATTTATCGTACTACCTGCTAATTAATTAATTAAACTTTGGCAGTATGTATGGGTGGATGATATTCAGTAACCTAATTGTTTTAGAGACTCGATTCGTAGTGCCAGTGCCAGTAAAGGCAAGTCTATGGGAATGGGAATTAAGTACGTACACATACACACAGCAACTGCGTTTGTGCAAGTCCAAAAGGCGTTTTCAACAATCGAATCATGAATCATGGTTTGTTTTGTTGCAAAAATTATGAAAATATGGGAGTTCAAAGCAAAAAATGTGTACTGTAAAGAATTTGTACATTACATCTGTAAAGCTGCTGCAGCTATAAAATTTATCAATCACAATTTCTGGTGTACTTACATAACATACATAAATTGTGCTTACGTTGTGAGACTCATTTAGTATGTATGGACAATTTTAACCTCATAATTATACATACAATAAAACTAAAACTCAATTGTGAAACAACTATTGGTCCATTGATTGAACTAAAATATTAAATATTTGAAACAAAATTAGTTCAATTTCAAAAAAGATATTCTTTACCTGATCTTTCTTTGCTCTTTAAAAATTAACATTATTGTTAATGTAACTCATCTAAACAATTTAACCACATTATTGTAATGTAACTCATCTAAACTATTTAACCACATTATTGTAATGTAACTCATCTAAACTATTTAACCATCTTGGTACACATTTGTCATGAGGCTGAATTTTACTAATTATTTTCAGTATACTATTTTATGGAGTTATATATAAGGATCAGACGAGAATAATTGCAGTTTAAATTGAAAGATATTGTGGCCGGGTAGTCGTGCTGTAGCAGCTTATTGTAGGTCAAAATGTGCATTTTAATATCCATCTCAATGTTAATTTAACAATCAGCCGTCACATCTTTAATCTTACATCTCAATTGTAAATATTTATTTCCTTTTACGTCCAGCTGAAGTACGATATCTTAGCTTTTGGCGTGACAGAATAATGTTGAATAATGTTATGGATTTACAATTTACATTATTATGGTAGGCTGACTTTTGGCGGTGAACACAATGGTTAATCATGGTTAGCTCGCATTCATGGCTAAAAGGCATCTCCTGATCCTGAATACATGCAAAAATAATAGGTAGTGGACGAATTGTTTGTATGCAGTATCATAGTGTAAGAAATTGATTTCAACAACAGGTTTTATTATCTAATTTGCATAACAGTGTGTCCTTACACCTTCCGTATTAAGACAATGCCCACACGCTCATAATCCAATCCCTGTCGTGCCTTTGTTGAATAGCACAGTATGTGAGATTAATTAGTTGTGCCTGTGCGGGTAATCCTACCATTATATACAAATGACAAATTAAATCACAAAATATGTATTCTTCAGCATAACAAATATTCGACTTTGCGTTGAATACTTTTTCGTAGGTAGGTGATGATGATGCGTGATGATTGATGATGCATATACCATGATGCGTGATGCGAATTAATTTACTCTAGCCGGTATTGTTTTTCAATTTAGCATTTGCTTTTGCACGTAAAGCAGACTTTGTTTAACCCGATTTACGAAATTTGGATCTCCTCAGTCAATACGCATTATGGAGCCTTGTGTTTTTTTGCAATGTACTGAGGAAGAATCAATCTACAAATAAGGGTAGACACTTTTTTGATTAGTGGTTCCTGAAAAAAGTTATTACTGCTCAAAGTTGTGAATGAAATTCGGTCAAATTCGCCCACTAATAACTTTTTTCAGCGACCACTAATCAAAAAACTGTCTCCCCTTATTTGTACATTGGTTTTTCCTCAATCCGTAGCAACAAACTGGGGTTTGTTCGGGGTCTCGGGGCCGAGACTCTAGGTGAGTATTCGAGGAGGAGATAAAAAATTTTGCTAAATCGATTCCTTGTGGACGTTTAACATGGCGCCAAAACATGGACAAGACTCTTAACTGTGGCTTCTGATCGACATTGGATTAGGCTGAAAATTGTTCGGCTGAATAATATTATTCACTTTTTATACAGCAAGCCTTATCGCGTGCGGTTTTACTTTGTACGTAGACCGGGGAAATTGTAGTTTTGGTAGTTTACTACTGGTAAATACATATAATCGGTTTCGTTCCGCGTCGCATAACAACACAGCCCTGGCCATGAAAGTCAGGGCTGGCGTTGTGTTATAATTTGCGTGATTGTAATTTGGTGCTGCGACGTTTCATTTTTTGTCGTTCTTCATTATATCATTTTAGTGCATTTTCAAGTCGAAGGATGAACAATTTACCAACGAGGTTAGGGAATTTTTCTATGTAAATACTCAAAACATAAAATTAACTCAAATTCTGAAAAGTTGATGGAGCAGTTTAAATTTTGCTTTTGAAATAATATCGTGTTCCACGTTAGATGTTCATCTTGGATATGGAATATGCTAGCAAAAAATTATTTTATTTTAGGTGTGAGTTCTACATATGCTAATACTACATATGTATAGTAGATGCTGCATAACTACTGTTAACTATGCTCGTATACTGTTTCGTGCATCTTACGGCGACGACTACAGAACAATTGCAACTAGCAGGCTTTTGATTTCTCTACATTCCACTTGACATTGAGCTTTTTACTTAATTATATCTATGTATTGGTTGGGATAATGTTAAAACCTGTAAGTTATTCCTAATTTCTTTTCACATTCAAGTCTTTATCTTTTTGACCTTGCTTAACCCTAAGAAAATTGTCTTTGTTTATCTTCATTATATGTAGTTGAGTCGTTCAGCGTCTCTCGCTAATTCATTACCAACTCCGTACTGTTCAGCTTTACATTAAATCCCATGTGAGAGAAAATTAGCATGCCTATCCATGGTTCATTATGTATGTTCATGTTCATGAATTGAGAATGTCATGTCATGTGATTCATATTTTACATCAATTTCTGCTTACATGTAAGTACTACGTTCGTTTTACACTTTAAACAACATGAAACATGATCGATAAAATTCTAATACCAAATAGTACGAAGAGCATGTGTAAACCATTGGTGATTTACCAAAGTACAGCCTCTGGCCTGAAATACAAAATTAGTATGTGCTAAATAGTTTTAGCTTAGCTCTTCCAAAATATATGTAGATATCCATGACATTTTCTCCTATGTCGCTTCCAATTTCAATTTCAACCTGTTTCTACGACTGTTTCTCCTTTACGTTCGAAAGCTTTAATTTTTATGGATCACATCCTGCTATCCGACACGATGAACTAGTCTGTATTTTAATAACAGTCTTCCATTCCAGCTTAACATTTTTTGTAATTTGCGATTCGAGTGGAAAAGAAAGCTATGATTGTTTACAAAGGTTTGCTGTCACCAAAAGGTCAAAGGGTCAATCCAAATTTGATTTCCATTTTAACTTATTTTAAAGAAAAAGTACCCGGTTCTGTTTCAAAATCGGATAAAATAATCGGATAATATCACTTCTCATTCTGACAACTGTATTAGATTAGATTTATTTCATAATTCAGGCAAAATGACTTCAATTTTTTGGGAAACCTAGTAAAGAAAGGAGTCACGAGAAAATAGTAGATGGAAAGAGGAATATATAGGGGTGGTTGTAAATTTTGCCAGTGTTAATTAATGCTTCTTTTATTGAACATAGAGTATTTACCAAAGGCAACCCGAAAAAATGACTCATTCATAAAACGTAAAACAAAGTTGCCACTGCCAGAGGCACGACTGGCAATTGACGTAGCTTCGTCAAAGTTAAAGTTGAAAGCATTTTCACGTATCTTATTTGGTTTGGTCTCTCATCCGATGACTCATGGAGGCAAGGGTAGGAATACATAAAAACGATCTCGGAATTGTTTAATTTTCGGCGTTGATATTGTCAGGTCATCATACATTATTCATTTTTGGGCACGCATTATCCTTATCCGTATTCCGTAATGGATTCATTGACATGAGTTGATGTTCAGCTCAGAACGCAACTCACACTCACACTTCACAAACGAAAAATGAGTTGATACTAACTAAATGAGTGCAGTATGTCTGTAACTCCGTAGCGACTGGTAGCGACATAAAATGCAATGTGAATTTCAAGTGATACACGCAACAACGTTACAGAAAATCCAGTTAAAATGTCTATGTAGTAAGCAATGGTAAGCACATACAGATACTGTACACACAGAACAATGACGTTGAGGTTCCGGATTTATTCTGTCCTATTCGAATTTTCAATGAAGTCCTAATTTATCCGGCTACCTCAGTTGATGCCAACACTGCCGCGTGTGCGTGTGCCATCAAAGTCGACTTTGTTGTCGTTAAGAAACAAGTATAAAAATCAAAATACGATCTCCCATAGGTAACGATCGTCAACGATGAAAGAAACCGTCGTTCCTGGACCATGAATAATAAAAGAATGTGCTGTGCATGATTGAATCGTATTTTGCCTGGAAGCCTGACAAGGAAGGAAAACGGAATGAACATGAACACTGAACAAATACCAAAGGTCATATGAAATATTCATGTATTTGCAAATCAGCTCGAGGATGTCTATCGGCTTTCTTTTTGAACTGGATCCAAAAACAATATTCTGTGACCAGACCAGATCCTGCACTGGCACATGTGAGTCTGCTGTTGCTGTTGCTTTCGCTCAAAATATGATTCCTTGGAATTCGGTTCAGAATTGAAGGTGAACTATGAAGGCTATTACATTTACCAGCCCGACCTAATTTTCTTATACAAATAGCTTGGGCACGCTAATTCCCAATAATCAATACTTAAATTAGGAACCATTTCCTGGCAAAGAACACAATTCGAACTCGGACACACATGCTGGTAACGGATATAATAGAAATCAATAATTTCACTGGCAATTAAGCTAAAGTTTCTGCTCATTCCAGCTAATTCCATTCTAATTATGATTTGGATCAGGTCGATTTAACTAATTTGATGATACCATTTTATGTAATTATATTATCAACACCACAGCTTCAGTGGTTTACCTTGTGGCACCTCTAATATGATCGGATGATCGCAAATCAGCTTTAGTCAATATATGACAATAAATAAAAAGTTAGGCTTCAGTCAGGGTTTATGCTATTGGAGAAAGCACACAAGTGGGAGTTGATCCTTTCAAGCTTTATTAATCGAATTTCAACAAACCTGAGTTATCTTGAACAACGGCAAGCAAGGTGGATACTCATTCCATGAAACTTTCTCTAATATCGAGAAAATTAACTCAGCTTCCACCACTATGCACTGCTTTCCCATAATCTCTATATCCTAAATGTATCGGTTTGATGACTTTCTCTCTCCATGCAAGCTTCGGGTAATCTCATTCCCAATACCAATGCATAAGCACATAGGGTACAGCTTAGTACTCCCAGCAACAGTTTGGTCAATTTAAATAACGTACGACAGACGGAAAACATAAATTAGCTAACCAAATAGCTTTAGCAATTCGAAGGACTAAAGGTTAGGTTAGGTTCTGCCGAAACATCCGATTATAAATAGGTTACATTAGTTAGTTAGTTTCTGCCTAAAGCATCTGAGACATCTTTGAATTATTCGGTCAGCCAATTTATATTTTCACAAGGTGTTAGTTTTTGGTCAGCCTCGATAAATTCAAGCCAGTTAAATATTGCATTTCATCTGATCAGACTCATCCTGGCTGTTTTATATATTTAATTCAAGAAGACGTACGGAACTTACCGTTTCATCTTCGTATAGTTTCTGAAGTTCATCATAAAGCCACATTTCGACAGAGAGTCTTTTCCGTATCAAACTCATTTGATGACTTCCATACTTGGCTGTCAAGTACTTCTCACGCTTCTCCTTCACCTCACCATTTTCAATGAAGTCAACATGGAGCTGTGACTTGGCTGACCCACCGGATGAAGATCCACTCGAATTTCGAGACGTGTTAAGCGGAAGTCCAATTAACGGAGATCCACCTGAACTCCCTTTGTTGAAAGCTGTGGACGTCACTTCACACTCCATCTGGAAAACTCCTTGAATCGGCGTCTAGACGTTCCAAACCAAAAACCAACTATTAAATCGATGATGAAAAATCAGACTTTGTTCCGACAAGACACTCGGATTAGGAATACTTAAGGGACTTTGGGAATTTGAGCAAGGCGCATTCTTTCTTTAATGGCACGGAACGGTTTCTAATATAACATGTCTCGTATTGTCAGTCAATTGAGCAAAACATTGGGAATATCGGGATTTCTGGAACTGAACTCTCGGTTTTTGTCCATAAGCTGGTTGTGCTGGTGAAGACCAGAGTACGGTCAATGGATTACTAACTACGAGCCTTGTGGTGGCGTATACATGGGGAAGACTCCCCTAAGCTTTTGGTTTCCATTGTGTGTTATGTACATAGTTGAACGGGAAGTTTCATGAGTCCGTGTCCGTGGTGGATTTGGATTTGGATTCACAAAGAAGTTAGAAGCTTTGGAGTGTGTATGTGTAGTTGACTTTGAACAGCGGATTCTTCGTGTCTTTTCATACAAATCCCATATGAACTGAACCAAGAGACAAAGTATGTATATCTGTACGATGTGTATATAGTCCCGAGTCCGGATGAGCTCGACACGTTACGTAATGGCTTTTAATCAACTTATACTACTCGGTGTGGAGGAGTGTTCATGGTGACTGACCTTCTCGCTCAGGACTCCTTTGGGGAATTCTTTTTTAACAATAGGAATCCAAGAGCAACCTCAAGCAACAAAATCACAATGTTCATGTACCATGTGGCTCATCCGTTTTGGGATCCCATATTCCATATTCCATCTATTGTTCAATTTATGGCTTGCAATTGCAAGTTGCGTTGCGATCGACACTAACTTAGCCATATATAATATGCAATTGTTATTAAGGCATAAATCCTCTTATTCTTATGACCATCGAATAGTGCCGCTCATTGTTAAATAATCAATTACAGTTGTAGTATGACATGCAGAGGCGTAACAATAGGGTTTTCAGCGTTTTCACCGAAAAGGGGCGCGGACTTCAGCGGGCGCCAGCCCCCTGAACATAAAAAAATCCTGAAGATATGTGGCTAGTTGCTAGATTCAAAAACAAATATTAAGAACATATTTACTACTTAGGACTTTTCGCATTCGACAATAAGTTGTGTTCGAATTTAAAGAACAACCTTGATCATGAAATCCAGAAATCAAGGGTGGTTCAAGGCATGGGTCCGAATCTAAGGGGCTTTTCCCAAACCCTTTAACGGGAAAATCCCATTAGACATAATTGAAAACAAGTACAAAGTCGGGGTAAATGGTTCAAAATTCCACATGTTTCATGCGCTTCGCGCAAAATAAACTTCTTGTCGCCCCTATTTGTTGAACTTTTAAAGTTGAGCAGCATAATTAATTTCGAAAACCGTATTAGTCTGAAATGAAGTAGAAATTGAGGGAAATAGCTTAAAAAAAAAAAAAAAAAAAAAAAAAGGAAAAGGATAAAAATTTCTTGCGCAAAAAATACATTGTCCGCGGTCATCAATACTGAATTTCTTAAGTAGGCCATGAAGAGCCTATTATTTTCCAAATTGTTTCGTCATGAAGCCAAAAAACAGAAAATTGTGTTAGAGCTTAAAGCCCAAAAAGCCGTGCATTACGCGCAAAAAGCTCTACCAGGCCTGAATTGTTGAATCTCGAGCTCATGTTTTGGCTTACTTGGTTAAAACTGGATAATTTAAAAAATGCTGCCAGAAAGAAAGGAAATGGCCACAACGCGAAAACATCCATGCGCTGAGCGCAAACTTTCGTGTTTCAGTGCTTGTATAATAGTCGAGCTTTATGTATAAAATTTACAGTGCTAATTTTGATAAATATTTTACAAATATTTTACATAGAAAATACAAATGGTCAACCTTCAGCCCCTCTTAAACAGTCAAACAAAGGAAGGAGCTTAATATACTTTTTATTATTTTGTGCTCTGAAAATTATAATAGATTTGAACGGTAATTATTCCAAGTTTTCAAAAATGGAAAAATATTTTAAAAAGTATTCCAATCCATTGGTTTTCCAATTAGCATTATCAACATAATGTAATAGTATTAATTTTGAATACATTAAAGGGGCTCATAATAATTCCTTGAAAAGGTGCGCAACTCGCCCTTGTTACGCCTCTGATGACATGGCTATATTTTACTATGAGAGATTAACGATTAACAGTAAATATTATGCACACCAGTTTAACAATAACGAAATATTTTGTGTTGTGCCTGTCAAGTGATCTTAGCTACAAGTTAATTGGATTGAAAATTTTTGCCGTCTGGGTGATTGGTTCAATATAGTGCACCAGCAGCATATCAAGCACATGGCATTCTATATTTAAAGCGATGAATGCATGAATCTACAACTCCTGGAATTGGAATGTGCTCTATTGTTTCAGGAGGAAGGAACGACACCATCGCCGTTCTCATATATTTTAATTGGTTCCTGCATTTTTGAACTGATTCGATTATTCGTCGGTTCTTTGATGGATAAATTGGTTTTTACATTTTCGAATAGGTTTGTTGAGCTTGAGCCCAAGATGCAACTAACGCTGAAGTAAAAGCTGCCGATACCGAGCGAATCAGTGAAGGTCTGGTGGGTGTATATTTTTGGATCAACTTACATATCTTCGGTATGCATTTTTTCCCAAAGTTTGGATCAAAAATCACAACCAACCAATAAACAACGACTAAAAATTTATTCAAAACTTTGGAAAAATTAAAATCCATCTAAAGTTACATCTAGCCGCAGATACGAAATATTTGCCTATTTTGGATTGCTCCGGTTTGTTTGTTGGAATTTTAATAGAAACAGTACTTGTTTCAGGAATTTTGAAAATTCTAAGCTAACCTAAGTTAACCAAGCTTGAATTGCTAATTGCTATTGTTCTAAAACAAATTAGTTCGAATATGTTAATATCAGTTCAATTGACGATGATAAAACCTTGGTTTGCATGTGCATATTTTGCCCATTTTAATGACCGCCATTAACGAAAACTTTAAAAAATGAATTTGTGATATTCCTTGACGTCAGGCACCCGGTATATGTCAACAGAAACATATGGTAAGGTAATGGTAGGTCAATGTTTCAGTGGAACACCAGGAGATGTCCTAAAATATGTGCCGAACCCGAGAGCAACAAAGCACGTTTTTGAGACATTATCGATCGAAGCACGACCTAATGTATTTTACACAGAACCCGAATGAGTCCCGAATTCGGATCCGAGTCGGCTACCTCAGGAAATCTAGACAAAGTAGGTTTGAGTTTCCAGAGTTTCTGTAAAACAAGCCATACAATTGCGTCAAGGAACACATGCTGACGCTGGTGCTGCTGTCATTCGACTTACACGCCTTAAGATCAGGTACCACTTCATAGTTACAAGAACAGTATCTCAAGATTTACGAGAATTTGTTGACATTTTTGATCATGCATTAATTCTAAAATTACTGTCTCATCATGTGGATCTCCCGACCTAAGTGTTTCCGTCTAACAAATGTCCGAGCTAACAGTCGTCTTTCCAGTTTCCCTCTTGTAATTCTCGGTTATCTGGCGACATTGTCATTTTGTGAGACCAATTCCAATTTGTTTCAAACGTCGAAACGAAATGAAGTACTGAGCAGTATTGGGGGTTTCAGTGGCCTCAGTTTTTTCGATGACCAGCTCTGTTTAGCCAGTTACGAAGTGAGTGAGGGCAGCATTATTCGTACCAAGGACTCCTTGGCCAATGGAGCACGTTATATCAATGTCACGGAGTTGGGTGCCAGTTCCAAGTCCAAGGAAGACTGCTTGAAGCTTTGTTGCAGAACTCCGCATTGTAGTCTGATCACTTATGAGGAAAAGGTAATTTATTGAAATTTCAAATTCATGAATGCCAGAGGTCGACAGAAATGCAAGAATTCTAGTTTCAGATCTTGTACTAATATTTCATAAATTCTAGAAATATTTGAACAACATTAATCCAAGCCAAGGGGCTTGTGCATCTATGTAAGTTGTAAAAACACAAATCGATTTCCAATATATCAACTCATGTAATGTCATTTTAGTCAATGATATCAGAAGTTAGAATTTGAAATCAGTGCTCCTGAACCTGAATTGAAATGAAGCACGCAATATAAAGATTGCTTTGAAATTCAGTGTCACTTCAGTGATTCACTTAAGAAAGTTGTCAATCCATTTCCATATTCCATACCTAATTACTTTCTTTGTTGCAAGTTTCGAACGTCCATCATTCATGACTTCAAGCGCGCTTCAAATCAGGACTGCACTAAGTGCTTGTATGGACGTATTTACAAGACGCTTAATTGCATGTATATCTAATATTGTATTACGCCATAAATGGACTACAAATATTTGCGTGCTCAGGTGTTTGGTGTCATGAGTCACGCGCCTTTTACAAATGGAAAGTGGAATATTGACATCGGCAGATGTATGTCTATGTCAAACATAAATCGTCCAAATTAGCATTTTAAACAGATACACCACACCATAACCCATAACCAATACTACAAACGTACATGTCTCTGTAACCTCGTAATTTTAAAGTGTAAAAAACTACGATTGGAATTGGAACAATCAATGTCCACATTCAAAGGTTCCAAGCAAATTCCAGGCACCGCGCCACTTCCACTTTCAAAAATACGTTCACTCCGCACCTACATATTAGATATGCCATGATTCTTCAATTGCTTTTGAAGCACGTATACGGATGCACATAATGACGCAGATAGTTTTGAGGAATTTAGAAAATCTATCTCCATTCATTCAGAAAAATATTCCTACATTGCTACTGGGTAAATAACCCTTTCTTACACGTGAACTAAGATATGTAATTATCTTTTTCCGTTTCAAGTTTCCACTATTAAACAATGAACAGGGAATAGCACTTAAGGATGCTCATTTTCAGCTATTTTTCCAAAGTTCAACTTCGAACATCGAACACGTCTCTCTGCTTTCACGTAATTAGTATCATCATTTTTATAATTTGTATGGTCATAACTGTGAGAAGTGGCTAAGTGGTCATTATCTTAATCCCAGTGATTCCAAACAGAATGGGTAGACTTTGCTTAAGTTGGCGTCTTATTCACGATTTAAGAGAGTGTTTGAAGTAGAACTTGGCATCAGGATGCATCTTCTGAACTTTGACTTCTTGACTCGATAAGAATTTACTTGGCGTCTGGTTATCGGTGCATTGACATTTATTATATATCTAAAAATTAGAACGCACACGGCTCTGACTAAATGATTTTCGGACGATGGACGCTTTTATTTAATTCAGAACTTAAATTAATTGGTATTAAAATCTTTTCAACGAATTGTATGAATATGATATTTTTCTAATTTCAGCAAGCCGGAAGTTGCTACTTATTTGACTGTGGATCTGTGGAGAATTTTCTATGCAAATTCACGGAACAAAGTCAATTTGTGAGTGCAATCCTACGAAAACGTGAGGATTCCGTTTTCCTGCCATCAATACCACAACTTATTCAACCTCAGCAACAACCACCGCAACAAACACA
>JAQFYU010000274.1:0-25829 GCA_034694905.1 Ceratophysella granulata | reverse complement strand
TCTCAGTAGACATGGAGATCGATGATTCAGGAGAAGCTGACATCAGTCAAACTCAGCCTGTCCGAATGATAGACGAAGCCGAAGGAATTGACTACAATCAAACTCAACTTGTAAGAATCTTGGACGAGGAACCAAGGTCTAGGTCACGAAGCAAGAGTGGATCCAAATCCAGATCTGGTTCACCGGAGTCGTCTGTCGTTGTAAGTGGGAAGCGTAAAAGAATCAACTCTGGCTCATCCCGTGCCTCGTCAGCGGGATCGCAGAAGGCTGGTAAGGCTAGCAGCTTACACATTAGCCTTAAAAGTCAAAATGATGATGGTGTAAAGGGGTATTTGTGTTCTCAGTAGACATGGAGATCGATGATTCAGGAGAAGCTGACATCAGTCAAACTCAGCCTGTCCGAATGATAGACGAATCACCAAGAAGATCAAGGTCAAGAAGCAAAAGTGGATCCAGGTCCAGGTCAGGTTCACCTGATTCATCCGTGTTTGTAAGCCGGAAACGCAAAAGAATTAACTCGGACTCATCCCGGTCCTCTTCGGCTGGATCCTACAAGGCTGCTGGTGAGTTTAGTCTAAAATGACTATTACAAAAGAACCGCATTTCATCAGTCTAAATACTTACGAAACTTAAATTCTAGATTCTGACAACGAAGATGGTAACCAAACTCAGCGTGTACGATTGAGGAGTAAATCACCGAGAAAATCCAAATCGAGGAGCAGGAGTGGTTCTCGATCCAGATCTCGATCCGGTTCTCCTAATTCATCGGTTGTTGTTGCAAGGAAGCGTAACAGAATTAATTCGGGTTCATCCGATGGTTCTTCTGTAGGATCACGGAAAGGTAAAACTTAAAAGTTTGAATTACCGTAATTATTAATTGTTTAATATTAAACTAATGTTATTTGTTGATTCTGATCTGAAGGATCGAATGCTGAGAAGAAATCCGACGACGAAGAAGATAAACCTGAAGGCCAAGAGGGAGAGAAAGAAGCAGCTGGAGCAGCTGCCCCGGACAAAGTTCTTCCAGATGTGTCAGACTCTGATGACGATGGTCCAGATGACGATAATAGGAACAACTTTGTGTCCGATTTCGACTTGATGCTTGCCAAGCGCAAGAATGAACAGACCAAACGACGAAGACGAAAGGACATTGACATCATTAACGACAATGATGATCTTATCGACCATCTTCTTGCAGAAATGAGAAACGCAGCTTTGGTACTGACAAAATGTTTCTTGTTTCTTTAAAATAATTTCCTTCGCTAGCTAGTATGAATGTTAAGCTAAAAGTGTGATTTTATGTATATTAGGACGATCGTGATTTGAACCAATTGGGCAAACCAGCAACGAAGAAAATCAAGCTTCTCCCACAAGTACTGTCACAACTGATCAAGCACGATTTGCAGGTTGCTTTTCTGGAACACAACGTTCTAGAAATTCTGACTGATTGGTTGGCACCTATGCCAGACAGAAGCCTCCCTGCATTGAAAATTCGTGAGAGCCTACTCAAACTATTGACTGAGGTTAGCAATACCCTTTTTCAGCTTTCATGTACTCTCAGGACTAATCGCACTTACTAAGTTGCTATTCTATTGTATTCCGTATTTAGTTTCCTCAACTGGATCAATCCTGGCTGAAACAATCGGGAATTGGAAAGGCAGTAATGTACTTGTACAAGCATCCTAAAGAAACTAAGCCGAATAAAACTCTTGCTGGACGACTCATCAATGTTTGGGCAAGACCTATCTTCAAACTCTCAACTGATTTCAAAGCAATGTCAAAGGAAGAGCGGGAGCAACGGGATTTGGATCAAATGCCCAAGCGAAGTCGACTGGCGGAGGACGGTGCTTCTACTTCCAAGAATTCTGGGGATATCAACAAAGCCATGAATGCTGAAGGAGGGTAAGTTCTACAATTAGATTGATCAGACATGAGATCACTACTATGCTGCATGCTGCTGGAGAACGTTGCCATAAAATTCAGTGCAGGATTAATAAGAGTTCTTAATTTTTTTCAAAATAGGGCACTAAGACCAGGAGACCCAGGGTGGGTGCCAAGAGCTCGAGTTCCAATGCCCTCCACGAAAGACTACGTCGTTCGACCCAAATGGAATTCCGATACGGATATCAGTCGCGTGAGTATGGAATCAACTAAAACGTTCCAAAAGGCTTTCCAGAAGTGCTAATCTGTACATTTTATTTATAGACCAACCGAAAGCAGAGCTCGAGACTGGATAAGCACATTCGAAATTTTGCCGAGAAGAAAAAACAATCCAAAAATCTTCGTGCCGTCACAATTTCGGTTGAAGGACGTAAAATGAATTTGTAATCATGAGAAGAGGTTTCCAGTTTTTGTAAGAAATAGCTGAATTAGTATGTTCGAATTCGTATAATTAATTTTTACCAAGAAGGGTTTGTGACTACGGCTTTAAACATCAGTAGAAGCAAATGAGAAAATATTAATTTAGTTCTTCCGTAAACTCGTCAGCCACTCTCCAATTAATTAGCTTTTTTCGTGTATTCGCCTAAATGTATTTTCTTCATAAATTAGGAATACTACAGCGGTGTGACTCGTAGGATTGAAATAAAATATAAATACAGCTTGTACATTTGAACTACATAGGTAAGCTTAATAAACCTAGCGTAGTGTTCGACACGAGAAACCTGTTAAATAAAATGAATTACGAGGAAATACTTGTTTGTTGTTTACGAATTTCGGTTTATTGTGCCGAGGGTGTCGAGTGTCGACTATCTGAACTCCTCAAAATCACTTCAATTAAAACTAGTGAATCATACAAATTATAGCACTCTAGTAAATACATACTACGAATATAAATGCAATTGAATCTATTCTGATTTTTGACTACAAAAACAGCTTATTTGGCTTTGAGCTTGGATCGCTTGGCTGCTGAGCCGGACCCACTTGTACTATGAAGATACTTATCTAATGCCTCCTTCAAGTAACCCGAGATCTTCTCAAAATTAATAATTACAAGAAAAACAAAAATAATAAAGGCAAAGGCAATGTAAGAGTTCTTTCCAATTTCTTGGTCCACGTGCACTGTCTCCACTTCAAAGTCGAAGGAGAAGTGAGCATAGGCCTTGTCCGCTGTGAAATTGATTTGACTCGGAAGTGTGTATTCATAATGTGTTCGTCCAAGACTCGACTCGAACGTAATGAAGTAGTCATTCATGTCCTTGGGAATGGGTGGGAGGATAATGTACGGAATTCCGTTGAACGGAACGGTGTGAAGCAGAGTGTCTGGGTTCTTGGCCGAATGAATCAGAACTTTGAGGGTCTCCAGATTTTTGGTGTTCTTCGTATTGCACCGGAGTGTGACGTCCATTCGTTTCACTGGTGTGATGATCACGAATGAAATGTTTTGAATATCTTCAGTGCCCATCTAGAAATCGAAAGGGAAAACGATGAATGTTAGAATTGAAAGCACGGCTTTGATCTACGATATTAACCATAAACCAGAAGGGGAGAAACGACTAACCTTGAACTGCAGAGCTTCTGGAATGGTTCTTTCCACTTTTTGTGCTAGCTCATCCTTCTTGACAACAGATACATGGTAATTGCACTGAAATATTAAGTGCCAACTCATTAGTGTCTTGCAATTTGCAGCAAACTTTGGAACGTTTTCGATATAATTTGTTAACTAACTTACGTAAGATTTTAGCGACCAAATTCTAAAGTTTCCGATTTCATCAGAAACACCTTCTTCTGCATATTCAGAGCAATTCCCTTGACCTTTGGCTGCAACCAGTAAATTCGGCATCAAGTCCCCACTCAGAGATGACAATTGACCGTAGAGACTGAAGCTTTCCCTCCTGGCACTGTAACATGAAAATCAAATACAGCATTTATTCGTTATTTCAATGAGTAAAATGTCACAGATTCAAAACAATTTTTTAAATTCATACTTCAGTGTGACTTTCTTAGTTTCCTGTTCTTGGAGATCAATGTTGATAGCACTTGGCTCAAATGAAAACTCCTTCAAGAGTGCTTTCAAGTAGTACTGTCCAGGTTGCAAATCATCGAAAATGATTTCTCCTTCTGCATTCGTCATTCTGTTCTGCCTGTAGGCATTAGGACCACTCAAGGAAAGCAGAGCATTGGATACAGGAGCTTTGGAGTTGATATTCTGAACGTTGACATGAATCTTGGCCCATTGTAGAACATTAAATGAATAAGGGTCACTTGGTAGTGGTCTGAAAAAGTATCCCGTCAGTTTTGGTTTGACTTCAAATCCGTGATTGTGAAGGAAGGGACCAGCGATGTATCGGCCTGATGCATCCGAAGTGACGTAGGTTGTTGAGTCAGGGTCACCCAGAAGAACAATCTCCACTTCAACACCCTCTGAAATTACAAATTAGATTACGTAAGTATACCAAATGTGATGAGGTTCTTCATCTGTCGTAGAAAACGTAAAAGCTTTAGTTGAATAACCTATGGCTGGAGTAAAGCTTCCCTTGATGACATGAGACTTTTGACCAGTTACATGGAAAAGATCAGATTGACAATCCGGCCCAGTTTCAAAGTTGACAAGATTAGGCTCAAAGATGAATCCATATGATTGAAATTGAAGACTCGTTGCTTTTCCAGGAGATTCCATTGACTTGACTTGGTAAATGAATTTACCATTAACCTCCTTCACGGAAATTGAGCTTGGGTCAATCAGTTCACCATTTCGTTTCACTGTCAAATCTGAAATCCTTGCATTGGCTTCAATAGTACCAGAGTGTTCATGAAACTTGGCAATCAACTCAATTGAGGTCTGTGTGTCCTTCCCAGGCTTGAACGTGTAAAGTTCCTTCTCAAAGGTATGACAACTAATTGGTTCAATACGGAAGGATTCCGCAGGTTCCTTGAGGCATATTGTTCTTGGTTCACCGCTCTTCAGTACAAATTCTTCAATCACTTTCTTCTGATCTGTGGAGAGCTTTACGAGAGTATCATGACTGGATGAAATAGTGACTGAGAAACCGGTTTGAATGAATTCAAGATCTTCAACATTGTTGGTTTTAAGCAGAACATTGAGTGTGTCTGACTTCCAGCAGTAGGCTGACTGGATAACTTGAAGTACGTAGTGTCCAGATCCAAGATTTGGAAACTTGAAAATTCCGTTTTGGGTTTGTTGTTCTGACAGAACTTCTCCAGCTTTGGATCGAAGTTGAACGGTTCCATCACATTTGGAGCCTTTGACTAGAGCACAGTTGATCTTCCCACGAATATATCCAGTAAATTCACGGAATGTAAATTCATTTCCAGATGGGACTTCCAGAACAAGTGTTTCTGGCGTGAAGACTTTCTCAGGTTGGCTTATGACCTTAACATTGTATTTTGCACTTGATAGGAACAGGCAAACGCGACTTGAATCGACAATTTCCTGTCGAACGTTGTTAACAACTTTTCCACTTGCATCTTCGAAATTAAGTGTCAACTGTGAAGCTGCCTGAGCCGATCCAGCTAACGCAAGATGAATTTGGCCGCATGTAAGGAATTTGGATGGAACGAATTCTGGTAGAATCGGATTGGATGCTGATACTTTCACTTGCTGCTTCTCGAACTGGAATTTGTCTGAAAATAGTTCAAATGAGCCTTAACATCATGAACACTTGAAGCGGAGGCAGAGTTGCAATTTGGTTCAAAGAAACTTAACGTTACCTGCTATTATATCAAATTCGTAAGTTCCAGGCTTCATTTTGGCAATGGAGAATGATCCATCGTGACCAGAGCTCGCTTTCACCTCACCGTTGACCAAAATGGTGGCTCCAGAAAGTCCCTTAACTTTTCCCAAAACTGTAAAGCCTTCTACTTCAAAGCCTTCAGTTAGTTTAAGTGGAGCATGTTTTAAGTCAATGTCCAAGCGATCCGGTTGAACATTGTAGACTATGTTCTTTCCTCTGTTAGAAAAATAAATATACCCAGCACATGAAACTTAGAAAAATACGACCACGACGGAGACAGAAGCTTCAGAACTTTCATATTAGTACATTTCTTACTTATATACTGGAATGATCGAGTATTTGCCCGGAGTCAAGTTAGAGAAGCGAAAGAATCCAGATTTGTCCGAGGACTGATGGCAGAGGATTAGCGTAGGAGTGTTGGAAGGTGCTTCAAAACCTTCGGGCTTCCCTGGTTGACAATTTTTAATCCCAGCTACGGCCGCTGAACCCAAAAGCACCAACGTCACGCCTTCAATTGGACTCTTCTCACTGCTGACTTTCCCAGAAACCTCGTATCCACTGACGATGATCTGTGTTTGTATATTCAAAACTCAACATTAGATCCCAGCTCTGTTTATTGCAACTGTGGTAAATTCCACTGTTGATGCTGACCTTATTTTGAACATGAATGTTCTCATTAGTAATAGTTAACGCGTATGAGTCCTTTTCAAATGACAATTCTGGATGACTAGCTTTGATGTTATAACTTCCCGGAGGAATACTGTCAAATAGGAAGGATCCTCCGACGGTGGATTTCGTCTCCTTCTGGCCACTCAGTGTCAGCGAAACGTCAGCAGGTCCTTCTGAGAATCCTTGAGTCACAACCCTTCCGTCCACGGAGAATCCGTTGAAGTCAAAATTCAAATCAAGTCCCATGGAGCATTTATCAGTCTCACCGTCCACACTGATTATGTATTCTGGCGGATTGAAGGCCCATCCTGAAGGTGGACTGATCTATAAGCAAGAACAACCCAATTAATTCAAAATTGTAACCACGCCCGTATTAAATTAATCATATTTAACCATGGATGCAACCAGTTATGTATTTGTGACAAGCCTACATCCTACGCCCTGTCACCTGTGCCCTGTTGTTTAGTCAGAACATAATAGAATAGTTTCACTTTCACGGGTATGAAGCCTTTGACCTTTGACTCAATTGCGTTCATCCTTGAGATCTACTTGCTTAGATTTGTAGATTTTGTTTATGAAAAATTAATTGCTCAGGATTTTCAGCATTACCTTCAGAACATAATCGCCATTTCCTTCGAGTGGAATAAAGTAGTAGCCCGTAGGTGCCACTTCAGTCTTCATTTTGAGGCTTCCTTGCTTCGTAAATCTAATGTATAAGGTCATTTCATTATGGTTATATGATACAGGAGGACACAGGACAGGACACAATGAATGGTAAATTAAGATTAGAAGTAAAGAATATTAGAAACTTACAATTTTATTTCAATTTTGTCAAAATCCAATTTGTATTGACTCGTTCCGAAACCGCCATTGGTGACGAACCCGCCGCATCCCAGGATTTGATTGGACCCCTCAACAAGACTAGACGCTACAATAAAGCCGAAGACGAGTGACAAGTGAACAAGCCTCATTTCATAAATCGAAAAAACAATAATTAAACTAATAAAAAATTGAAATGAATTTTTTTTCAAGAAAATGTTCCCCTTCAAAATCTAATTCTGTCGGCACATTCTTTTTGTTTCTGCCGCTCTTTTGACAGCGACCCTTGAACAGTTTTTAGCAGGGTGATCACTCTTTACTATATTCACCCTGCTCTTTTACTTTTCAACTCGAAGCATTTTATATTTATATAAAATTTTATAATAAATAATTTTATACATATATAATTTTTTAGTAATCATTGAGTATGGAAGCCGGAATGAGTAGATTCGACACGTCGGTATCAGTGAGCGGCGAGCGTCAGGTCACTGGTCAGTGATCAGATCACTGATTCTTCAGCAATTAATCAGTATGCTTTTTGTTTATCGCATTTGATTTTCATTCTTTTAATTATTTTTTATACGTTTTTTTCTTTCTGACTCAATTTCTTATTTTCGAAACTTTATTGCAAAATTGCCTTATTATTGCAAATTGAGTCGGGTGGCATCATAGCGAAATATTTAGAAATTGACGCCATACATATATAATTGTAACATATAACCAGAACAATTTAATAAATTCCTTTGGTTCGAGGTATGATAAGATAACAGTACTAATTTTTTAAAACCCTGCTGTTTATTTAATTATGCCGAAAATATATGTAACACCCTATGGACGCTGATATACCTGCTGATGAACTTGAATCCAAAGTTCGTTTAATGAAATCGAATGCAGCAGTATCGACGCCACTAATTTTTAGCACAACCAAGTCAGTAAAAGTTGCGAGTTACATACAAGTTGTTTGAAAGTAACACACCTTAAATCTTGACATTTAAAGAAAATATTGTACAATCTCCCATTCGAAACACGAGTGAATCTGGATTGGATTGATTAGTGATTACTATACTGATCAAAATTCGAATTAGAAATTACTACTGCAAGAGAAATTCAAGGTTCAGCATCAGATAAATAGTCCAAGAAAAGACAAATAACCGGAACTATCCATCAAGATTTATTTATTGGCATCTTGATTAATTCTGAGTTAAGGGAGCATAGAGCATAATATTCGATTGAACCTTATACAATAGAAGAGCATCATTTTATCAGGTTGTGGCAGATTGTGTATGTAGATCATGTTAACTTGAATTTTGATATGAAACATTCTTGATTTGAAGCTTTTTTGTGCATTGGTCGTTTTCGCTCGTCAAATTCTGAACGTTTCATTAATGCTAACATCCACTATTGACAATTAAATTTGGAAAGTCCAGGAATTGAGAGAACTCCGTCCATGAAAATGGTTTTATCGGTTGAGTCGGATAGAGCCAAGAAGAATAGTTTTTCAGCTGAGACAGGGTGCCAGCTTCCGTAGGTGCAGGAGGGATTGGACTCATTCTTGGGTCCATAATAATGACATCGGACCGACTCACGGACGGACGGAATGTATTCGTACACATCCACCCTCTCGCATTTTTGCATGGCTAACGCAATACCTGGAAAATAGAAATCCAGATTCGGAATTATTCAATTAATAATGCAAATTGTGATAAATACACGTGATTAAGATCTTTCTACCGATAAAGCCTGAAGTTGGCGGGTTCCCATATATTTTGGCAAATGTAAATTCGTGAAGAATCTCCCAAAGTGTCCAGAGTGCATGACAATTAATTACGTAGTATTTATTTTTGCCATATTTCTCTGGATTGCTGGTTAAATTGAAGTATTTATCGAACACAGGATGATCTGGTTTCTTGAACCACTGCGTTCAACAGAATACAATATATAAAGCATTAAATTTCAATAATATCAAATGTTAATTACGATAGTGATGACTTTACCTGTTCCACAGTGGAAGTGAAATTACATGGGTCCCAAATTAGAAATTTTCGAGTCGCTGACCAAAGTCGATTCAAACCTTCATTTTGCTTCTCGTCATTGAAATTGGCATCACTACTGACACCACCGCTTACCGCTTTTGCAGAATTGAAATATGACGAATGAGGGAATGAAAACTGAGGCTTGGTCACCACTTGAGAATTTATAATTCGCATGGAAGTCCTGGCTCCAACGTCTTGCTCGAATCCTTCAGTCGGAGCATTGTTGAATCGTAAAATGAAATCGTGTGAATCTGTTGTAAAAATTAAGATATTATAGAAATTATAGAATTGAAATCTAGTCAGCCAACTTGCAGAAATACAAAATAAATATTGAGAAACATTTGTTAAAAAGCAACACCCAGTTTTTGAAACTCCGAAACAAGTGTACTGCCAAAATAAAAAATAAAAGCCAATTAAAATTTTGCATGGAAAACTAGTACATTAGCAAACATGTCTTCAAAATGTGTCACAATATCACAAAATATGTAGTAATAATAATGTAAAAATATAGTGTATAATAGTGTGAATCACGCCATAGTCATAAGAGCTATACATTTAAGGGCTAAAAAATAGCTACGATGTTGTAATATGGGCTAAAACAAAACGAGAGCGAAAAGAATAAGGGCTAAAATAATAGTAAAGACCTTGAGTTGTTTTTATACATGATATAATATATTGCATAGTGAATATTAAAATATAAAATATTTTGAATAACATAAGATATTCGAGTTGTGTTCAAATTTTAAGTTATGAACTACATGAAATCCCAGTCGTTGTGACCGTTGCTGCTGTTTTAGCTCATAACACAATTCTATTTAGTTATTTTAGCCCAGTATTCGTTTAGCTCTTATTGTGTTTTAGCATTTTCTATTCTAGCTCGTATTGTGCTTTAGCTCTGATTACAGTGTAGGTTTATATACTATTTTAGCTCTTATTATGCTTTAGCTCTAATTACAGCCGAGTTCGTTTTATTTTAGCTCTGGTTGTGCTTTAGCTCTTATTACAGCGTAGCTTATTTTACGAGTATTTTAGCTCTTTTTTTAGCCCTTTTGGTTTAAAAACAGAAGTAGTACTACGATAAATCATATTTGGCATGGAAAGCTATTATTATTTCCTTAATTCTTTTATTACAGCGTACTTACCTGTATATGTTTTAAAAAACCCTTTTGGTTTTAGCTTATTACGATAGCTCATATGGTATGGAAGGGTATTTGGCTAATGGCTAATCAATCAAACATCGTTTCTAAACTATATTCTACGCATTTCCCACCCAAACTTAATCTAACCACGAAACAAAACTGGCAAGTGTCAAAGTATGACAATTTTCCATGCATAAAAAGTAAACAGAAACTGTATACACTTGCCAATATCAATTCCATGTTTGGCCCCATCCAAAGCTGCAGAGTTGGGTATCACAGCACAGGATCGATAAATGGGTCCATCCTCACTTCCCAAATCCCAAGCTGCAGTCGGCTTAGTTTCAGCCTGATCACTGAACAGTGGATCACTTGGAAAGCTCTTTCCAGAAAATACGGGACTGGATCTCTCATTTAAAATCTCTAATTTCATACTCTTGAGTCTACACATCATTGCCTGTAGATTCTGTTTTGCCCTAGGTCGAAGCAGTGTGAAATTGACGCCATACTGATTTATGTGACCTAATTAATAAAAGCAAAATTGATTAATTTTTAAATACTAGTTTGAACAAACAGGGAAGCTCACCAACAACTTTAGCTCCATTGAGCACATGTCGTCTTAAATTAGAAATCACTTTCATTTTGAGTCTTTCTACAGATTTCATGAGGTCATCTCCAAATAGTGCCACTTCGTCTACTGAGCTGAGTCCATTTGGTAAAAATCCTTCGTTCATCTTGAGTTGTGGACTCAGACGACGGTAGGTCAATTCTCCGCCTCCATTCTGCGGTTCCAGTTGTTGATGTTCATCCACTGCTTCCGATTTTCCAAAGTAACCTACAGATTCACTTCGGCGGCTAAATGTTGTCCAGGTCATGTAAACGAGGAGTAGAACGCCGGAGAAGAACAAAAGGATGAGGAAGATCGGAATGAGCTTCATGCTGTACTTCCAAATGCCCATTGGCTGCACTACTGGAACTTCACTTGGCTTGGGCATGCAGAAATATGTTGAATCTGGGGTCACCCGTCACCGTTTTTTGAAATTTTAGTGGTATTCTCAGTAGATTTAGATTTAATTTAATACCAAGATTGTTAGCAGTTCATGACTTCATTAGTAACGCTGCGTAGGTTCAGGAATTTGACAATTTCCATACGAATTTATTGAATTTTAAGTGGCCTCACGCTGTCTCAGGCAACATACACATTCCAAAATTCAAAAACAGATAACTTTTGGTCTTTTTACCCAAGATTTTTCACGTTATGTTGATAACAAGAAATTCCATTGTCGACTTTGCTGAATCACAAGCGATCTGCATAATTCCTGGCTGTATAATTAAATTGAGTTCAAATGTAATCTTGGAAACTTAGTGGAATGTCAATACAGGAGTTCGGCTCGACTGCACTGCGTGCGACGAGACGTAGACATGTGTACGAAAAATCATTACTGGAGAAGATATAGCGGAGCATATAAGGAAACCCGGGTTTCCTGGAGACGAATTCCGATCTCAGTGTTCCAGATTTTCTGGAAGCTTTGGTTTTGGTGTGGTGCATTTGGCACAGAGCAAACGCCAAGCGATTGGCGGGCTGTGCTGTAAGATCTCTGCTCTGCTGCAGTTTATGAATTTCTTATGAACATGAATAAATATTTAACAATACTAACGCTTAAGCAACTGCTCGTGCCATCCTGCATACATTATAAGCAAAATTTGTAGCGCTTTTGATTGTCGTATAATTCCTTAATTTCGAATTAATTTATATTTTAATAAATTGAAAAAATATTAAACGTATATACAATACTTTGTATTAAATTGTTTTTTGTTAAGTATGCTCTTATACTGTGGACTGTGGTGCTGTGACGCGACACGGCCCACGCCCGCAGGGGCGTGGGATGTGGGATTTCAGAAGTCTGTGGGTGCTATGAACGCTATAATCACAATTCTTTTATTTTTAAACTCCTCGAGCAGTAAAAAAATTCAAAAATTAATAGAAAAAAACACTGATAATTTACAAATTAATTTAGTTTCAAGACGAAAAAAGTGGCAGTTGCATTTAACAACTAACTCTTATTGAAACAAAAATATGTCATTTTCCGCTCATTATTGTTACGCTAAAACATTATAGGGGGAAGGTCCGTTCCTGTGTTACACGCGTTTAAGACGCATTCATAGAACAAACATAAAATTAAAATTTTCCGTTTCCTAAATTAGTTCATTAACAAATTAGCCCTTCAGTCTATCTACCTAATTTTACGTATGTATGTATGTATGTCCAACGTCCATGTCCGTCCAGTAGTTGTTTGCAAACAGGCTCTGACGTAAGTAGACAAAATAGCATGTTTACGTGCGTATGCATGTATATTCCATGCATAATGCATTGATGACTAATAAAGATCAGCCTTTTGGAAGCATTTCCCTACTGCTATTGTTTTAAAATAAAATATGAAATCCTCACACCTGTTTTCCTGAAATTATGAAATTTTTGTGAATTATTTGACGTGGGCGTGGGATTGTTTAATTTAAGTGCTGCAAATGAGCTTATTTCAGTATGCCATAAACAGGTAATGAAATGGATTCTCATTTGTCATATGATTTGACTCAGGTACTCTTTCCCATCACTCCGTTCAGATCAGAATCATGGGACGTGAGATATGGGATCAGAAAATGCAAAGATCCATGCAGAACTCATCACAGGATGTGTTATGAGCTAAAAATGGTCCATTTATCCTCCAGTACGCAAAAAAAAAGCTCTCAAGATCAGATTGCATATTGTAGATCTTCAAACCTCGCGTCTCTTCGGCCTCCAACGCCTATTGTTCCTCTTGTCCCAAACAGTGACTTTGACTTTAGTACCTGACAAGATAAACACAGTACTACACGGACATCCCAAATCCCAGACAGCTAGAATCTTTGTTGAGCCCAGATCTTCATTCATTAGGGACTTCGCCTTATACGGGCAGGGAATCTTAATCATGCAATAGTAATTATTTTTTATATTAATTTCTGGAGGGCATCACTTTTTCTGTGGTTCTATCTTGTCGGGATCTGGAGAACTGAAACTGACGAGATTTGAATGTGACAGAAGTGTAGCGTGAGCCTGATATTATAATCAGTGAGGCCTAAAAGTTGCGTGTAATTATGTGGTGCTGTGTTGTGTCCAGGCCAGACATGCCGCCGCATGCATTTTAGTTGACTTAAACCATGCTAATTGGGTATGTTGAGAGTTTCTTAATTTTGGTTTTCTATTCCGTGCATTCTTGTCTCGGTCTGTCGGCTGAAAAGGCAGGGGTTCATTATCTTCAGGTTCAAGCTGTGACTGTGATACGTTATGTGACTTTTGTTTTCTAGAATTAGGATGACTTAAATGCAGAAATTAAGTTGCAAAGAGGAAAAATTTGCTTAATTTGTAGCGGAATTTTTGTATTTTATTTTTGTTTTTCGCCGAAAATCGGGATTCAATCGGGAAGCAAGAACAATGGACAACAGACCTTGGGCTGGTGTACAAAGATTCGACGTTTGTGTGTATTTAGTGTAAATTAGATGAAAACGCCGAAAGCTTTGGTAAGAATTTTTTTTCAATAAAAGCGATTTTGCATTTTAAATCATAAATTATAGCCAAATTAGTGTTAAAGGTCAATCTAATTAAAGATCCGCCGGAAGAGTTAACAACTTAGATATACTAATTATTCTGGATTGAGCAAAATTTACAAGCGGTAACAAATTTACAACTAACTATTCCATTGTTACCCGATTTCATATCATTGGTTGGTGAATTCACAGCATTTTTGAAACTAATCAAAGCAATCAAAATTTTGGGTAAATTGACAATAGTGCCGAAGGAACAACAAAATATTACAAATTAATTCTGAAAAGTTCGATACGCTTTGCTTTCTCAAACAATACGTTGATTTTCTGTCTACGTAATGTCAATTCACTTGCATTTCGCACACTCACTAATTGACAATGCATAGCAAATAATCCGTACCTACATTTGCTGTGTGTAAATAGCACGATAAGAAAGTAACGTAAGGTTTGTTGTACTTTACTCTCACTAAATATTAGATTCAATAGGGCTGAAATAAAGCATGAAATCTGCAATCATGATTCATGATACAAACACTACAGCACCATGCATTAATTAGGCTATCCTTTGCTCGATTTTCCTATTCAATATAAACAGCGTTATTGGTAGGATGTGGGATGGTTGTCTGTTAATGCTGAATAAACGTAATTAATCCAGCCCTTGGCCCCGTGTTTAATAGCCTAATTCATATTCAAATAAAAAGTACCAGGAAAACTGCCTATTAATAATTCGTTCCAGTGTCTGACGTAAGAGGATCATAATATTTGGCAAATAAATTGCAATTTGTAAGCTGTAATCCATGTATCATCGCGGTTTGAAGGGATATAAGAATGCAAATTGCTGAATGCTAAAATTTATGCAGTTTGCTGTTGTTAACTCAAATTTTATTAAATTCTTTGAAAAGTTCATTATTTCGGATTCGTACCTCTGCCTAGAATTTAGAAAAAATTGGCTTGTTTGGTGGAAATCAAACGGACGAAACGCCGAAAGCTGTAAACCTAATCATGTACAATTCTGTTCACAATTTCACAACATGATGGCGTCTTTACATCTAAGAAATTTAGTCTTATTTGTAAAATTAATTTTGATCTGGAACGCTGAACGGCGTTTAACTCAAGAATATAAAACCTTGTTTTATTTTCGGACATTGAGTCATTTTACTCTGTAATTCGGGAAATTGTCGACTTAGTCATTTGAATCAACAGGAAGTTAGCTAAATTCGGACTAACTATTAACATACAACTGCGTGTAAACTGAACACGCAAGATTTCCACCCATTGATTAGCGTCACAAATAATAAACCGCAATATCCTTCCTTACATGCGAATTATCGCCAGCTCTCAGCAATTCGCACCCATTTAGTTCTCTGCATTGTTGGCATGCTTTTGTGATGAATGATAGCGTTAATCATATCGTAACGATTACTTTGACCGGACCGATTTAATGCCACATGGTACAATTCCATGGGGCAGTTTAAGTCCAGTCAGACTGGAATTAAACAGGCGAAACTTTGTTGTATGAATAAGACTGTGATCGCGTGTGAAAATTGATAGACTAAATGCAATTGTTTGCGCTATAATTCAATAAGCTGTCTGCAAAACCTACATGGCACGTGTATATGAGTATGACAGTTGATGCATGACTGACAGTGATTTCGCATTTTACTTAAAGAAGCTAATTGAGGATAATCATGTTTACTTAGGCTGACGGCTGACCTTCTAGCCTAATATTCAATCACATTCCTAAATCTTAACTTAAGGTCCTTCGTTTCCGGACCATAGACATAGTTTCTTGAGTGGTGAGTTAAGGCTTTCAGATTTCAGAAGCCAAGCCTTCTGCAAATATTAGCCTTTTGTGCTCATTTCATGCAGTTGTTAGGCATTCTGGGTTTAAACACGGGATGAGTGGGTTTATATGGTCCATAAGCTACACGCCAATTTTATTGACACAATTAATTGTCAAGAAACGTTGTATAACTTAATTGTGTGAATATTATGTGTATTCCTTGAATTGGGCTAAGATGTCCAGACAACCGAGTGTCGTCAACAGATTAGGTTCAAAGATGAGTTCCCAAGCCTTGAGAATTCAATAGAATAAATCGTGATGGAATTATTTGAAAATGGGATTCGTAATAGTTTAGCATTTATTAATTCTATTTCCAAATTGTGTCAGTGACGAAGTACTGACAATTCCATCCAAGTTTCTCATTCTTCGATCTGACCAAATAGCAAAATTTTTGGTCATTTGAACACGTAACTGGATAGAATTTGAGGATTTGCTATTCTACGAAGAAAGTTGGACCTAATTTCAGCGTACTTCGGTTTCGGCTTCGTGTTCGGTATGTACTGTTGTCAATTTGTCAACATGTTATTTGTATTGAGCTCTATGCATCAGTTCAGTGTTGAATTCTGCGAATTGTGACTTGTGACGGGGAAAAATGGTTCTTCCGTAGTATTATTTTTAATCTTTTTAAAGAGTAACGACTTTTTAAAACAATACGCTCTCCATTCACTCAGTTCTAAACACTTCATTAGCAAACACGATATTTGCTCATTTCTTTTGTCGATTTTAAAAGTGTTATTTTGGTTGTTGACATTTTTCGTCCAGGCCCATATATTGATAAGACAAGAACGGAAAACCCTAATTTCCCCTTGGTGTATCACTAGCCACATGACTTGATACGATATTACGTAAGCACGTTGTTCGCCGCTCGACACACGACAAAATTGCAGTTGTCTCGGGATGACGTGGGTCAGTCGGACAATAAATCACATGTGCTCAGGCATTCATTCATTACACAAGTTGTTGTCATGGGACGCTTTATGCAAGTGAAAGTTCATACAAGTAAGCAAAACTTTCTCGAGTTGCTGAAAATTAAAAATTAAATCTGTGTGGTCAGGTAGGTCACTGCTTTTTACGCGTAAAATGCCTTTATCGAACTGTGATTTCATGTGATTTATATGATACACTTTAACATACTACCGGAAAGGAAGCGCAAGGTCACCAGAGGTAGCAAAGGTAATCTAAGCTTAACTATTAATTGAAACATTAGTATGTTGGCGAGAAATTCACACCGGTGATCACAGTGATCACAGTGCCTAAAATGCTGAATGCATAGATTAGGTATGCAGATTTGTCGGATTAATTTGAACTCAATCATGTTTGATTGAATTCTGAACGATAAACGAACAAAGGTTTGTTGTCACATGTTTCAGTCAGTAGAGCTTTGGAGAGAGATTGTTAATGAGTATTGAGTTTTGACGCAGGGTTGTCATTTGTCATGATTTAAATATAAATTTTTGGATTGCTTTAATTTTTTGAGTGAAGAAATCAAGGTGGAAAATCGAGAAAATATCGAACTATCGACAATATTCAAAATTTTACTGTTAAATTGGATAAATTTTCGATTAACCAAGTCAAAAAACCGGGTTAAATATACAAGAAGTTAACATAAATAGTCATAAAAGAACTTTGAAAAAGTCCCGAAAACTGCGAAAAATTTCGAAAAATGCCGAAAATCTGTGAATATAATAATATTCGAATTAAAATAGGGTTAGCTATATAAATATCAAGTCACGATTTGATTGATTCAAAAAAAATTAATTATCATAAGATTTAGTAGATTTAAATGCAGCAAAATCGAAAAACTGTATTTTCGTTTTATTTCTGGTTTGTTTACTTCCAACCATTCCAAATTCCAAATTCCAATCCAACCCTGAATTGAATCCAGAAAATATTTATAGCCAGTATCTTGTTTGCTTTGCTTTACCGATAAAACATGGATAACGAAAAGATAATGAAATGAAACGCTGGGTGTTCGTTTAATATGAAACAAGGAAAGGGAGTATCTGTAATCTGTACTGACTATTGAACTAACTGACATTATTGTATTTTACAGAATTTCCTAAAATTAAAAGCCGTATTGACGCTTGAGAACTTAACAATGCGAATTGTTGCCTCAGTTTCATCAACATTTAAACATCTTAACTAATCTCGGATTTCTAGGACCGTACCTCCGATCTGACGAGCTATGGTAAGTGATATTTGAAAAAACGAACTATAGAACCAATCAATTTTCAATTTTGAAACCGGCCTTCCTGTTTTGAATAGGGAAACCTCTTCTCTCGGTCTAAAAATACAGTCATCGAGCATCGACGAATCTACGTTGGAGATGTTCCTGAAATTGAGGAGACGGGAGATCCAACGAATCCGTTCCAAAGTGTGATTGACACGAGTCCGGAGGAGCCCCATCCCGCTCAATCAGTGGACCATCAGGGTCGTCCTGTCCAGGGATCAATTACCAAAAGGAGAAACAGTCTGGGTAGCAAGAAATATCCGAAGGTGGTCAAGGGAAAAACTCCGAATTACGCGAGTAATATGATCATTTCGTCAAGGGTAGGTATCCGTTTTTTAACGTGTGACATGTGACATGCAAATGCAATTAAGTAATTTGGAACTGTTTGGACTTTCCAGTATACACTTCTAACGTTTGTACCGAAGAACCTGTATAATCAATTTCGTCGCTTGGTTAACATATACTTCCTGTTTATGGTTATACTACAGGTGAGTCAAAAGTTAAAATCTAGAATATCGGGTCTTTGAAAGTACGAATTTTTCATAAACATCTAAAGATTAAGCTTTAGTTGAAAATATTGAGTTTGCCATTTAGTCAATGCACCAGTGTCTCGAACAAGGCGCGTCAGTATTTGTATATTATTTTAGCGAAAACGGCCAAGATTTTCAGTATTAAAAACTGGATAATTAAATAGCGATTCGTGTTCATGTGTTAAACTTGTATTACCCAATTAGTTTTCGTTTCCCGGTCCCGTGAGTCCGGTGACAACAGCGATGCCGCTCATATTCGTCATAGTCGTAACTGCAACTAAACAAGGTTATGAAGACTGGCTGAAGCACAGGGCGGACAATTTAGTGAATAATCGAATTGTCAAGTTGATCAAGGATGGAAAACTCATTGTAAGTGGATCCATGTACTTAATCTAACCAACCTTACCCTAAAATACATTGCAGAATGCTAAAATTAGCTAATAAATTTGCTAAATTTTAGACGGTTCGAGCAAAGGACGTTGAGGTCGGAGATATTGTCAAGCTAGAAGCGGAGGAACAGGTTCCAGCAGATATAATGGTAGTTGGGTCTAGTGATGACTTTCTCCGATGTCAACTTACAACGGCCAATTTGGACGGAGAAACGAATTTAAAGGTCTGTGTATTTTTTTTTTTTAATTCCGAATTATGCTCACATAGCGCCCGTCGAAATTCACCAATTTCAATTTAGCTTCAAAAAATCTGGAATCTCATATCTCATAGCGGAATCGGAATAAGCTCTGCATTAGTTTTAGTGTTTCAAATCAAATCATCAAAATTTCCGTTAACCAAGCCCTGTTTTGAAGCCGCGTGTTATACCGAAAAGCTGTAGCTGAGCTACTGTTCTTATACAGATGCGGTACTGTCCTCCAGGTCTTCCCATTTTGAAAAACGAAGCGGACTTCGAGAATCTCCACATCATCATCGAAACTGAGAAACCGGGTTCGGACCTGTACGTTTTCAATGGGTCAATTCTAATCCCGTCGGACCGCTTGGTACATGACAGTACTGAACCCAGTGCTGTCCACATAGAAGATGAAGTAAAGCAGGGTGGAGGAGGTGGATCTCGGAAGAAGTCTGGCAGTCACCGTCGCAGTAGGTTGAGTTCGGACGGAGGAGCACTGTCTGACAGTCAGCGTCGAAGTAGATTGAGTTCGGACGGAGAAGCACTTCAAGCTTTGCATGACAGTCAACACGCCAAACGGAGTTCCAGAGGAAGAATACAACATGTCGGCTCACCAGAATCCCCAGCATCACCAGCTTCGCAAACGAGTCAAACCGGAAATCAAACCGAAAATCAAACCACGACCAATTTCTACCAAATCATGACGGGGATGGACAATATGGCACTAAGAGGAACCAAAGTCAAGAATACGGACTTCATTTATGGAATTGTCGTGTATACGGGGCAAGACACGAGGCTGGCGATGAATTCGAAGATTACGCACACCAAGTTCTCTACTGTTGAAAAGTAAGCGCATTCCTGGATTCTGTGAAGTTAAATACAAATAGTGTATTGGGTCAAAGCTGATTTTGGTCATTCAATTGTGCATTTGTAGAAGTATCAACAAATATCTTGGATTGTTTATTCTCGTTCTGCTCGTTCTCGTCATGTTCAATACTGGGATGCATTTCGCCTATTATTGGAGACCTTATTTGGGTGAGTTGAGGGTGTATGAGTGAAATGGCAGTTTTAAGTTTTGTATTCAACGGTGTTCAGGTTTTCCAATTTTGATTGGCTTGGTGGCATCGTTGACCTTTCAAACTGTCAAATTAAAATACATGATTTACTATTTTCAGAACCGGAAAAGGATAAAGCCTGGTATCTGTATCCACCCGAAGAACCAGGAACATTCAAATACGTGTTTGAACTCGTCTCAACGTTTTTGGTTCTTTTCAACTACATCATACCAATTTCACTGTACGTTGGTAACCATTTTGGCTTTTGTTCCAAATTATGTTCTGCGGTTAAATACGACTCTGGTTGGTCATATTTTGAACGATGTGTGCTACTTGTGGAATTCGCTGGTCAAAATTGTTGCGCACATTGGTTTGTGATGATTTGACTGTAATAACTGTGACCGAAATT
Source organism: Ceratophysella granulata (assembly GCA_034694905.1). Taxonomy (NCBI): domain Eukaryota; kingdom Metazoa; phylum Arthropoda; class Collembola; order Poduromorpha; family Hypogastruridae; genus Ceratophysella; species Ceratophysella granulata. Next base: position 5,211 of record JAQFYU010000274.1, on the reverse strand, counting down.
GGTTAAGGTCAGGTCACACACAAACCCTGGCGGGATGTTCATTAAACAAAAGTTGCTTATCACGATGAGTATAGCTTTTGTAACGGTCATTTTGCCATCCAGACTATCCCTTCGAATTTCTAGTATCAGGGCATGTCCAGGGACTTCAGCGCCCATTGACTGGGTATAACCTTATCCAAATTGACGCGCTTTTGATCCAAACCAGACACGCTGAACATAATTTCCTATTTTAGAACGAATTCCTTCCAAATTCCAGTTACGTGACACTAGAACTCCAGAAATTCATTGGCTCCAAGTTCTTCGTTTGGGATTTGGACATGAGATGTCCAACAACCCAAGCCGCACCACTCTGCAACACTTCGGACTTGAACGAAGAATTGGGTCAAATCCAGTACCTGTTCACGGACAAGACGGGAACTCTGACGGAGAACGTTATGGAATTCCGACACTGTTCCATCAACGGAATACGCTACGATATGAAGGAGGACAATGAGCTTTATATTGTGGACGATGAGCATGGAATTAATGACTTGATTGTGCCCAAGAATTCGGCGGACATCACGAGGTTCTTAGTTGTGTTAGCACTCTGTCATACAGTACAACTCACACCGTATCGACGTCCAAGTTTTGATGCCACAGCCGGATTCTCATTTACGAAGCAGAAAGTGACGGCAAAGATGAAAGCCGCTTCAAGCCTGTTTACTCTGGGTGACGAAGAGAGGCCTTCAATACCTGGACTGGGGAATATGGAGTATCAGGCGAGTAGTCCGGATGAAAAGGCGCTTCTTGAAGCTTGTTGTCAGTAAGTTCGTAGTAAATTGTGTGGCTCAATGTTGAACGGTAGGCTAAAGTTAAATGCAATTTCAATCTTTTGAAACAGGTTAGGCGTCGTCTACTTGGGTGAGAGGGATGACATTCTAACCGTGGAAGTCTTTGGTACCATACAAACCTTCAAACGTCATTACACGCTCGAGTTTGACCCAAGTAAGTGGTATAAATTAGATTTTAGTCTCTTCAACTAATTCAAGTGCATGTTAACTTGTTTGTGGTTTCTAGACCGGAAGTGCATGTCTGTGATCGTCGAGGACACTTCAAACGGACAATTTTGGCTTTTGTGCAAAGGAGCAGAGAACACGATATTACATCGATCCGATTCAGGACCCATTCAAGGAACCATGAAACACATTATTGACTTTGCACTGGTTCGTTTTACCGAGTTGCTTACAGTTACAGCAAGATAGCAGGTTCCTTCACAGCATCCCGTTGAGTACACTTATTTAGCCTGTCAGCGGGCTGTGAGCGGCTCTGTATTTCTATGACATTATTAAGAAGTCGAAATCCAAATTCTAACGTTCTCGTTAATTGGAAACAGATGGGAATGCGAACCCTGGCCGTAGCTGAACGGAAACTGACCAAGTCGGAAGTTAAAACCTTTTCAGTTCAAGTGAATGCAGCCAGACGGTTGTTGAAAGATCGGGAAGAGAAAATGCGAGAAGTGTACAGGTCACTGGAGAGCAAGCTGTACGTGCTAGGAGCTACTGGAGTGGAAGACCAGCTCCAGGATGGCGTTGCAGAAACGCTTCAAGCCTTCGGAGCCGCTGGAATCCGTGTCTGGATGCTGACGGGAGACAAGGTTAGTTATGATTGAACGAAATTCATCAATACAATGACCATTGGCTTCATTTGTCAATTTCACATTAATTTTTAATTGTGGCATTCAGGTAGAAACAGCAGTGAATGTGGCAATTTCCTGTGGTCTCGTGACCCCGGCTACAAAGCAATTATTTGCTACAGACCATAACGACGTGGATACTGTTGTGGCCCGGATGAAGGAACTTGCGTAAAATCAGACTTTAAAATATAAATTGAAACTTTTCACATGAATCCCAATTATAGTGAAGATTCTGTTTTGGTTATAGAGAAGATACAGTTCCTGGTGAAAATACGACTTTGATAATCGACGGAGAAACGATGGCGATTGCTTCCAAGGCATGTCCAGATGTGTTGAAGCGGGTTGTACTCGATGCGTTCCGAGTGGTATGCTGCCGCATGTCACCTCTCCAGAAGGCTCAAATGGTGACTTTGGTCAAGACTAGTCCTGGGAATCCCATCACAGCTGCTGTTGGAGATGGAGCCAATGATGTGGCCATGATTCAAGTAATTACCAAAAAATTCAGATTATTCTTCAATAAATACGAATAATTATCAGATGTTCTGATTTTTCCAGGAAGCCCACATTGGCTTAGGTAAGCATCTTTCTTTGAAACAAAAGATTTTGTGCTTAAATCAACTGTTCCAAACCAGGAATTAACTTTCTTGAATTAATCAGGTATCATGGGCAAGGAAGGCCGGCAAGCCGCTCGTTGTTCTGACTTTGCTGTGGCACGGTTTTCGTTCCTACGTAAAGCTATTCTAGTCCATGGTCACTGGTACTACGTTCGAGTGTCCAATTTGGCACTCTTCTTTTTCTATAAGAACGTTGTGTTTATTCTACCTCAAGTCTTTTTCTGCCAGAGTTCCGGCTTCTCAGCTCAGGTTAGCTTCAATTCACTCAGTTGTTGCAATTAATTTCGACGAATTTTACTCGCAATTGACTTTGTCGCTTCCAGACTCTCTTCGATTCGTACTTCCTGACAATGTACAATATCTTCTTCTCAGCCTGTCCAATATTCGTTTACGGTCTTCAAGAACAGCCGCATCCTGCTCAAACGTTGATGCTCAATCCGTCCCTGTACAAAACCTTAAGCAGGAATATAAGGCTAGGCTGGATGAATTTTATATATTGGAATATTCTGGCTCTTTATCATGCAATAGTCATCTTCTACTTATCAAACTTTACCTGTGAATTCACTCATGGGCTGGATGACTGGAGTTCGTTTGGTACGGTCGTGTATTGTGGGGTCATAGCTGTGAGTAACATGAAGGTGAGTTCAAGCGTTAATTTTCAAATGACCCTACTGTCGCATTCGCAACTTTCAAACCTTCTAAAACCTTTTTTGACCAAATACAGATGCTTGAAGTGACTCGTTTCTTCACGGGTTGGACTATTTTCAGTCATGTCTATTCATATCTGACCTTCTTTACCTTCACATCGCTCTACACAGAGCTAGACTTGTAAGAAATCGGTTCCAAAATGTTTAACGATATATTACGACTGAATGCCTCTAATTATTTTTGGGTATATTGCAGGAGGTCGGTTTTTATTGACCCCAAACTGTTACGCCATACGTACCATAACGTACTGAGTTATCCGACATTCTGGCTACTCATGCTGCTCGTGACAGTCACAGCCCTCATGCCAGATTTTACCGGTAGAACAATACTCAATGGCCTACCAACAATCAAGAGGATTTATAAGAGGTTATCTAAGCTAATACCGCCGGTACGTTCTCAGCTCAAAATTATATTTAAGGTCAAGTGGTGTTCACAGCAAATGGTTCAAGCTTTTGGTATCAGTGACGTCTGATCTACCCGAGTTGGGGTCACAAAATCCAACTCAACGATAAATTGTACTTACAACTTGACCAGAGATATGAACTCACGAAATTCGGTAGATCATACGGAATCGATACTGAAATTATTGCATGTGAACTTGCGGCTTATTAGAGCTGAGTTAATTTGACTTCGATCAAAAATAATTGAAGCAGTTGAACAGGTTGTACAGAAGTGAAACATCCGCTAATTGTGTGACAGTGTTTCCTTTACACAGAAAAAGAAAACGGTATCGTTCGAGTCGTTAAACGTAGTACCTGACCTGCCTCCTGATCCTGGTCCAATAATCGCTACTTCCATTTATCCTCTTCCTAAAGATTCTCTTTCCGCCTTTAGTGCAACTGTCAAAAAGCCTTTCTCTCCACCAAGATCTCCTCGGCTTCCTCGCAAGTAGAAACTTCGACCTGGAAACCTGACCTCCTTCGTCCTTTTCCCAGTTTACCAAATGCTTGGGAACTTGGCATGGCGCTCAGCTTGATAAGAACTGACAAATTGACCAAACGTTGATGTTGATACCTTCTAACTCCTCCACAATTACTTGTTTGAATAAACTCGACATTTTGCATGTTCTAGTATTGTATTTTATGATTCCTGTTTGCTTTAAACCAAGCCGCCCATATTGCATGCCTGATCCTTAGACCTCTAACTTTGGTGAACAACTTTATTGAGACACACACGTTTGACCTTTGGCCAATTTTCTTGTTGATCAGGTGAGGCTGAAGAGATTCCGTCGACAGAAGCTGGCCATACCGTCACTTTTATTTAGTAAGCGTACTGGGAAAATAGCCATGATGCCAAAGTCCACACTGACATCCTACATGCCGAGATCGGAACAGGACCTGTGATACTTGTGATTTTAATTTTAAAAATTGTTTAAAACTTTTATATTTCAACGTAATGTAACCTCAATACCATTTTGTATTTGTACAAATAAATAAGTAATTACAATCATACTTAATAAAATTCTTCTCAATTTTATTAGTTCTTGAAGTTGGATTTGAGATTTGAGATTTGACACGGGAGACGAAAAATTGAAACGGAGCTTAGTGGGAGGTGATGCAGTGGGTTTGAATATCAAAGAACGGGTTGGAAGTTGGAATTAGCAACGTGGAGCGAGGGGGATTGGAACTTGGAACTGGGAACGAGAAACCAAAAGGTCATGGTGCCGGTTGGAATTGAGAACGGTAAAAGAAGACCGTCCTTGGATCCGGTTGGGAACGTTTGGAATTAACAACGGAGAGCGAGCGTGAGGCTGGAATTGGAGACGAGGATAGGTTATGGAACGGGTTGGAAATTGAAACATTAATGAAGAATGGCCATGCCATGGAACCGGTTGGAATTTCGAATTGGGCACGTTAAACGGGATATCGTCATTTGAATCCAAGACTGAACCCAAATAAATATACTTACATATTTTTAATCCAGCCAGTATGATTACCTGAAATCTAGAAATCACGTGTAGAATGTACAGAATACGCATTCGATTGGACGTTAGCATGGTACAGGTACAAATTACATGGTAGACGTGATTTATTTATCACTTATAATTGCAAAGAATTTCAAGGACAGAAGCTGTAGACTGTGAAATTATTGGTAAACCTGCTGCATTAGTTGTTTCTCTTCTTCAAGCTTTCGTCTTCTCGCCCGTTTGATCTCGTAGAGTTCAGCCAGCTTCACCCAGTGAAACCAAGCACCCTCGCCCCGTTCCTGAATATCCTG
>JAQFYU010000273.1:0-25871 GCA_034694905.1 Ceratophysella granulata | reverse complement strand
GAAAATTTTTTCATACTCACTCAGCTGCTCAGAATGAAATTCACCTGAAGAAATTATAGAATTGGTCATGCGCAATTGACCAGAATCAATTGACCACGTGCAGCAACTGCCCGAAATGGACTAGCGATATATTGACCAAAAATTGACCAAGGATCTCAAGTAACCGAAGAGGCAAACAGCATTTCCAGTTTTTCTGGTCAGAAATTTCTAAATTGATTCAATGAAATAGATATACACCGTTTGACAAGTTACAAATATTGGAAGCTGACCTAGACACTGTAAAATGGAAATGGTCACATATTTTAAAAATTTGAATAGACCAATATGGTCACAATCAATCAAGCTAAACTGAATGTTAAAGAATTAGTCAGTCGGAATTGACCAAGAATCTGAAAAACATCGGCGAGTGACCCTTTCTTACCTTGAAAAGGCATACGCCCGGTTTCAGTTTCCATTGCCAAAAATTCCTACGTCATATCGAACGGTAATCAATTACTCCGCCTAGTAGAAGCAAAGATCAGTTTTACCTGGCCCAACTGAAGAACCACATTCCTTCCATGTGACAAGCTACTCAGCAGCAACCAAAGTGGGATCCTGGGCTCTTTTGCAATTTTATATTGAATTGACTCCGTGCACTCCTTATTATTCTCCGCATTCCTCTCTATTGTTACATGACATGGACTCACGCCTAGACTATGTAATCCCACATCCCACTCAATATCCTCCTCGTAGCGTAACGTAGAGTAGCTCGTATTTATTAGAAAATCTAGGTTCATCTTCACGGATGTTAGTGTCGGCACACTTTTTTTTTTGTTTTACGCTAGTTTACTCTCTGCCTTCTCATCAACAATCAACACTGTCTAACTCACACGATCCTGGCCTCAGAAAATTGGCCGAATTAGACTGTTTGTCGAATGCACCTGTATTTCTATTTCTGCAGAAGTTGATGATAATATTCCTTATTTCTTTCGCTAAAATTTGAAACTTGGACAAAATACACTTTCTAAGCCGAATACATCAGTTAGGTCCAAGCGAAACCGAAAGGGGAATTTTTGAGATGGACCATTAAAACTCGCTTCTGGAAAATTAAGTACAGGGTGTCAAAGTTGTCGGTTTAAAAAAAAGCATGCATCATGTTCGGATTTGTGGCACCAGAAAGATTTAAAATTTAAATTCTGTTGAAAACAAAAGTCACAACTTTTTTTCAATTTTTTTCTATCTAATTGATCGAGGTTTTGAATTACTAAAAATTCCAACATTCTTGTTAAGTTGAAATGTACTATACTTAGCTCAGCGTCACTTTTATTGAAAAAGCGTTAAAATTTTACTTTCAAATCGCCATCGGTCTTTATTTCCCTTTGATTATCGCCGTTGCTATGGCAATTCGTCCAATTCAACGTAATACGAAAGAATTTTGGTAAAAAATTTGGGAAACAGCCATAAATCGGATTCAAAAGTGTGGACAGTTGCTTCATCATCGCCTACATTTTTGCAGTAAAATTTAATTTCGACCGTATGGTTCGGGATGCAGAATTATTCTATTGATGGGACAGTGCAAGTGCCCACCCTCGTGTTAATTAACTAAAAAAATTAACGGAATTCGAATTTTCGGATTTGGACTCGTTTCAGCTTGCCCGTGTACAGCTATGTCTATGAACAGTACAATGGTTCATTTCATAAGCAACACCGTGTTTTTCTGGCTGCATTATGTCGCGCATGTCTCCAATATTAATACAAAACGGAATTTTGGGGTTGAGAAGATAATTGGGCTGGCATTATTAGATACATTTAGGTAAGAAGTCTGGATTTGACAGGTTCATGTTCAGCTCTGGTTACTTAGCAGCCATGGCTTAGAGCGATGATGGGCTCAGCATATAATGGGCGGATTATTCCATTTCCTCTCGCAAACAATAAGGATTGTCTTGTAGCTAAAAGCTTATCAAAAGAAGATGAGTAGAAGTTGAAGATGAGCCAAGCTCTCTCGAGAATAATGTAGCGTTGTCTTGGGTAACCAGAATGTATCACAATACGATGTACAGAGCCACATTCTCCCAATATACAGAATTTCTATATTCCTTCTTATTAAATGGAAATGAGAAGAACTTGAATTTCTTTCCGGCTGCTGTGATTCTCTAATTTCCTTTTTCATAGTCGTCTCACTGGGCAGACTGCTGCCGAAGCTAGGCCAAGTTCATTTACAAATGACAAGTCGAGTGAATTATAGATAAAAGAAGAAAGGGATGAGGAAAAAATGTTTCCGTTTCAGACTATTAAACAAGACCTGCATCTTCGATTCTTTAAGATTTTAACAGTGTATTATTAAATTATTTCATGATGAACAATGAATAAGAAAAGGTTCGCATTCAAAAAAAGTTAACATTTACTTTAAAATAAGCCGCCAAAATGAAAATGGCAATATGCACTAAAATATGCTGAAAATTGTTTGTGTTCAAAAAATTGCATCTAAATTTCGAAAATTAAAGTTTTGATATAAAACACAGTAATCTAATTTGATAAAACTCAAAGCATCAAATTAAATTATACCGCGTCGGTTTGTCAATATCCAAAACAAAATCTTGTACAAAAAATTGGCATTTATAAAATAGGATAACCAGCAAAATAGGGAAATTGACTTTAAAAAATCCTGAAATATGCAGTAAAAGTGCATAACTCTGTACTAAAAATTTAAATTATGGAACAGAATTATGAAAACGTGATAATATGCCAATATGAACTGGAAATTCAAAATATGCAAATATATGCAAAATATTTGCAGCTGTATTCCGCTAAGATCTTAAATTAACTACTTAATTCAACATCGAGCTTCGAAAAAACGTTTTTGCATAATAAGCCTTTCCCAATGTTATTAAAATGCTCCGTATATACAATTATTTTACCGAAACAGCTATGAAATATAAACAACTTCGTTAATATTACAAAAAATTATGGGTTTCAACGTTGCGTAAAGCTAAATAAAAATCAGATGCCATTGCGTGTCAGGTTGAAACGCCATAACAAGTGCAAATTCTAAAACACACAAGCTTCATACCGACACCGACACCTGCAAATAGCATGAGACGGAAACCGAGAAGATTTGACAGAGATATTCCACTAATTTCAACGTCTACGGCATATTATCCCATGTGAGAACAGTGAGGAAGCTCACTTGCCCTCTTCTATTGTATGCTACTCCATGTTATTGTTATCCTCTGTGTGTGTCGCATAATAATATTGCACAGACAATTAAGGCCCTTGTACTCTTTTGGCCATGAAAATTGTATTTTACGTTTCTGGTTGCTCGAGACGCGTAAGTGAAGATATTTGGCTCATCTTCCCAGATAACGTGGTACAAGAGGAGATGTGAGTGAAGAGGAATATGAAGAAGCGTATGACTGCATGCTAAGATAAAGTCGGACCGTTTTCTCAAGATGCATGATGAATTGGACGAATGACTGGTTTCTTCAGTAAACTTAAGCAAGGCTATAGGCCGAATATTGTGCATCTTTCGACCAGGTGAAACGATGTTTTGTGCGTTCAAGCCCAAGTGTTTGTTTCACACTGTTTATTTGAACCGTTAGATTATAATGATCATCGACGGTGGTGAATTTGAAGGAGTGTGACAAGTTGTTATGACCGACCGGCGTCGTGTACATTGGAGGTTTTATTAGATTTTTCTTGCCTTTTACTATGTACGAGTAGTGTGGTTAATATTATACAAAATGCAATCTATTAAAAATAGCTAAAAACAGATTATAAGAAAACCGTTCAATGCAAAACTAAATCTGACAGAAATTGAAACAAACTTTAAAAAAATTTGAATTAGCAAACAAAATCCTCCTGATTAATTCATCACATCACGATCAAATATAATTGTTTAATCCATCCTAAAAATCATCAAAAACTTGATAATACACGCAATATTTAATTAGCGCAGATTCCTCTCAGGTAAAGTCTAATCTAAGAAATTGTAATTTCAGCTAAAAGGGATATAAAAATCGAGTGCATATGATTTCCACAGCTATTTTAAAGGAATTCCTAGTTTGACGATTAAATTCTATCACAATTGAATTTAATAAGAAAAAGCAAATATAAATTATATCCCATCACATCAGTAGGATTTAATAGAATGTAATTTGTAACTCGTTTTTCCAACTTGTTTGTCGCACATTGATTAAATCTCATCACACTTTTTTAAACATTAAATCCAATTAGATCCCTTTAAATACCAGGCCTTGACACTGAAGGAATTTTAACGAGAAAAAAAAGGAAACTCTGATAAAAAATTGAAAGTTGAATTTTTCTCTCGAAAAAAGTCAAAAATTTGAAAACTAACAAAAAAATTGTCCATTTATTGATTTATATCAGAAAATTCATTTTTCACGAAAAACCGTACAATTTTTCTACCATGATTAATGTCACTAATAGCTTTGGAATTCAATTGTTGAATTGATAGCTTAATTATTTAAGATTAGATAAAAACAAATTAAAATGCATCTAAGTAAGGCCTAAAAAGAAGCACATGTGATTTCTACAAATAAGGGCAGACACTAAATGCTAAATGCGGTAGGAAAATGGAATAGCTCATACCTACTTCATCTTTAATCATACAGATAGGTTTGTAAACTCAAATTACAATGCATGTGTTTGGTAGTGCATGGCCAAGGGATAATGTATTGCATTCAGAAATTAGCACAGGCTGACTCACTCACGTAATGGACAGGAGTTCGTAACGCCGTAAAGATATAAAAACAAAACACGCTTATTTCTGCTAAATATTTGCACTGAAAGAAGAAGGGAGTGATTGTATCATATTTTTTCTCCCATTAGGTTCTATGATTATTTTCACGTCCAAGAGCCTATGTATCACGGAATGAGAACGGTACTCTGGACTAATTTGTCTGTCCCAGTCTTCTTGGTTGACCACCAACTCTTCTATACACACATATGCGGAATCTGAAACCCATTCTTCTCCCATTATGAACTGCCCTCCTCCGCTTTTCTGCGGTTTCAGGCGAATAATCACATAAACCATTCTACCACACTCTGCGCCTCAAACATTACACTCAGTTTCACCTACTTTCCTCCCGACTACTTTAGCCAAACGTAGTTGGTTCAGACTTTAGAGCTTAATATTTATTTTCAATATTAATGAGCAGCTAATTTTTTTCTGTAATTTATGTTCATTTTTGAATGTTAAACGGCTTTAGACATGATACTTTTAAATTAATTAAAATGTGTAAATAGAAGTATACTTTGATTGGATTTAATGCAAAAATAAATTGGGCACAAATGGCATCCGATAAAATAGCACGGAATAAATTTTTTAGGCATCAAAATAAATTAAGGGACAGTAGAATCAATGTAATTACATTAAAATAAATGAAACCGCATCAGAATAGATTAAGTGTTGGTGGAATAAATAAAAAAGCATTATGAAAAATATATGGGAAAATGATTAAAATACGCGATTAATATATATTTAATCCAACGCCTTTTCCATTCAATGTGCTGCATAACAACGCTAAAATGTGTTTAGCTTGGTAACGTTAAACGCATTACCTATAACCTAAGCTCGTAGTTATATTCTCGTTCATCGTCATGTGAATATTTTTACAAGATTTGGGAAACAATACATTAGAAGGTCATTGAATTTCTTTAAATCAATACGAAGTATCCAAATTCAAATATATCTACCTAGTTTTAAAATATTTTTGCCACTTAGAGATGAAACTGGAAATTGGTCAGAAAATTGACGCTATTTATTGGCTATTTGCAATTCTTAACCTCATAATTCGAAGGTTTTGAGCCTTAAATAAACGATATGAAAATTACTGACTGTATTTTACTTTTAAAAATTGAAAGACCTTGCATTGGTAACTCTTGGCCTAATTTTCAAAAAATTAAACCATTTTTTCGCATTTTGTGTTTGTTTTAATGTGGTTAAATTCCGTTTTTCGGACAATATGTCTCGTCGATGCTTGAGGAAAGCCTAAGAACAAAATGTTATAACAACATTTTCTAGTTTATATTGCAAAGATTATTAATCTCACGATGAAATACCAATTTTTAACACATAGGGTCACCATTTTAAATGCATTCTACGAATACGAAGCACTTACTTCATATCGACCCAATGTACCTGTACTAAAAATATCTAAGCGAACTCGAACACTAATTAATTTAATTCAGTGTCATATGTCCAGTTTTCACAACTGTCACATGGAAAAAAAGTCCTTTCACACTATATATCTTATGCATTCAAGCCGAACGAGTTTTGAGCCCAAATAGTTTATGATAAAAAAGATAGAAATGATCCCAAGAGCATGAACAAGAGACTTGATGAAGTCGAAATCTTCAATTTTTCTAAACCATTACAAACCCCTTAAAGTGAAATCAGAAAGTCTTGTTTTGTACAATGGAAAGGCTTCATTAATATGCGGATCCTGAGTGATCCTTTGAACCTCTCTATGTCTGAGATCCACTTCGTGAATCTATACGGATTACAAGAGCCTACAAGAAGCTTTGGGACACTCAACAGTCACATGGCGTTACACAAGTCAAGTCAAGGAAGAACGGAAGATTTCCGACAAAAGGAAACGAAATTTTGGGCAAAAACCCTTTTTTTTTCGGCAGCATGTGCAACAAGCGTTTTATGCAGCATATTTTTTTGCATATTTTGAGGATTGAGGATTGAGAAATATTTGCATATTTCGACAGATTTCTAATTTTGTGCATATTTTGACGTATTTCTAATTTGTGTGCATATTTTGACGTATTAATTATATTTGCGCATATTATTTTGAGTATAAATTGCGTATTTGCATAATTTGACGTATCTCGAAATTTAATATTTTTCTGCGGATTTCCAAATTGTAATTTGAAGTTTTATTTGAATATTTGGAAGTTTCTTAAATTTCGGTACATATTTTGACGTTGTATTTCAAATAAAAGTGGACATTTTGATTTTTTAAAAATAAAACAAATTTGACACATTATTCACGCTTTTATTGCAAGTTTCGACACTTTTTGAAGGTATTTTATTAGTTTTCCATTCACATTTTTTTTGCTGAGTTTTAGTTTAAGACAAATTTTAATTTCCATTTTCAAAAAATATTTAAATTAGATTCTCAAAAAGCATATTTTGAATTTTTGCAACTTTATTAACATGATTTTTGACTTAGCATATTTACTATAAATTCAATGTCATATATGGTGGATAGAAGCTGTTTTTTTCCATATTTTGGCATTTTTATTTCAAATTTTAGTGTGTATATTGCATTATTGTGCCTTTCCTTAGGCACGAGACTTGCCTGGATTACAAAATCCTATCAAAAGCACTAGGCTATCTCAGATCTCCAGACCCAAAGCACATGTTGTGCCAAAGTGGAAGCTGAAATAGGATTTTCACGTGTCAGGTGCTCTTTCAGTTTCCATTGTAGTGCGGATTAGTGATGAGATGATGCTGAAGACGGCCGTAGGTGGTTGAGTGGGAATGAATGAATGGGATAATTAGGTTTATGTGAAACCGGACATGGATTCTGAGGTTGGCCAGATCTGTAGTAAAGTAATCTGTTCGTAGTATTTCTCTTCTCAGCTATATCCTGGCCTGAGCTCCTTGAAGAAAGTTAATTGTGCAGGTTCGTAAATTATGAGGTGGAGGTGTATGGCTGAGGAGACTGACAGAGAACCTAAGCCGTCTGAATGTCCTCTTGCCCTAAATTACTTGGAAACATGAGTTAAAGGAAAAGAAGGCCATTTCACACTCGTTTCCTTCCTTTTTCTGTGGCTGGGTGCAGGCATAGGCAGACTGAGCTGTAGAGATGAGCGAGAACAATTGAGAGTAAATTCCGTCTTCCCATCATCGTAATAATAATAGGAGTAATGAAGCCAAACACCTGCTTCCAACTTCCACTCCTACATTTCCCGAATAAATATTGAGATAAGACATCAGGATGATGACTGACTCTTAGTTTTAAACGATGCTCTTCTTTCTAAAAGGACTTGGCACAGGGCTTATGAACTTTCACCTCGCATAGGTTCTTCGTTCATGGTCAAACTGTATTTCTGTTGATTTAAATTCAGATGGGCGATTGTATGTAAAAATTCACACTAGTCGTCGGTTAATTGAGGAGGGTAGGGGTGTTTAATTAATTTCCTCATTTTTAAAATGTTTTACAGCCTGAAGAAAAAGACCGAGCAAAAAGAGCTTAAGTTTCCAAGGAAACATAACCATGCAAGATGTGCTATTTCTTTAAAATCGACAAATCACCTTAAATCGGTTTCAAAAACCTGAAAAAATTGTTAGATACTTCCATCTGCTCTATATCTAGCATTTATTCAATGATTTTAATAATTTTTAAAACTACTCGGTTTTTGTAATGCATTTCTAATCATATAACGGAATAATATGAATCGGCCTCAACAGCATGCTCAAATAATCAAATTGTAATCTGCAATGTTTGCATATTTGTGGATTTTGGTGCATATTGTACATTCTTCCGATGTTTGTGAATATATTCTAGATTGTAGATAGACTTTTGAAGTTTTACTGCGTATTTTGAATTTTTTGAAGTCAAACTAGAAAATTGAATGATTTTTTGTTTCGAATATTTTGCATGTTTCCGAGTTTTTATCTTGATTTACTTATGCTTTTTCCATCTTATTTCCTTTTTTGAAACTTGAATGCTGGATTTTATATCACGCATTTATTTAACATCTTCAATATTCAAATGCAAAATAGTGTATCAAACTGTTTTGTGTTGCATATTTTAGTGCATTTCTGGATCACCTTTTTTGAACGTGATATGCCTTTAGTAACGAGCCTCTTTTGAGCCGGATGGAAGTGGTAATTTTTGTTTAGAATTTACCTTGTTAGAAGACGATGATAGAAATTGAGTGGATCAGCATAATATAATTTTGTAGAATCCTCTTGAGCCCGGTATTAAATAAGAATTTTGTGCATCCGAAGCGGAAGCTGGGAGTGAGACGCATGAAGCATATCAATTTTATCTAAATGGGATTTCCAATGTCTTGAAGAGCTTACTTTCTTTCAAGAAAAAATACCTAGGTTGTGTACAGTGCATAGCATACAGTGCTAGATCGTGTTTTAAAAATTGCTCATTTCAGTCTGGGTGACAAGCTTGTAAGCCATTAAAACACAATCAGGCCTAAGGTATGTCTCGTGGTCGTCCTTAACTTTTGTTTTATTGTCAGAGACGTCACCTTAGAATATTTTTATAGCTCTTCATTCCACTGTGCATTTTACATCACCAAATTCCGTTGGTTTAAATTACCCTTGAGAACAAGGAGTATCTCGGTTATTAAAATGTAGCATTGTAGTAAGGATTTAATTCTCACAGAAACTAATGCTCAAAATTTACTCATTCATTGGGGAAATAATGAGAATGTGCTGCTGGCACTACAGATTTGCCTCACTTTTCTTTGATGTGATGGGTTGAGAGTTTTGAGAGCTCCAAACACTCAAAAATACGCCTAATACTCGAATTTAAGGATACACCTTTACTAGATTTAGGTTTTATGATTTTAGCGTCTGTGAGCAGAGTAGACGCGCATGACTCATGATCATGATCATGAGGTTGGACGCTGAATTGAAATCTAAATAAGGTCCTTCAGTACATTAACAACTTTCGCCATAAGTTGTTAACCCTTGAAAATACGGACGTGAAATAATTTATAATGCCTTTCGTTTAGGACTTTCGCTGTTCAGTACTTCATTTGTACGTGCAATGCAAGTACAAAGTTGCATAAAAGGTTAATGCTCCTCCTTATTCTAGATTAGGTTCAGTCTCGTGACTTTCTCTGTCGCAAATACGCTGGATCATCGAGCGAAGCGTTTTTCCTATTTTTGTATCGCGTTTTTTTGTGGCGCAATTTTTGATGAATTCAAATTCAAACTATTTTAATTATGGGCAACATGGCACATTGACTCCGTACCGAGATTTTCCCATTATTCGAATTTGTCATTTAAAATGGAAAGAAATAATGGAAAATATTTATATGGGGTCACTTCATATTTACATTTGCATGTTCTCGATGTTTTTTCTAATTTTGGTTCATGTTTTAGATATTTCTATCATATTTTTCAAATTAAACTGCATATTTGGACATTTCTTGCCTGTAATTGTAATTTATTGCACTATATATTTTTTACTCAAGAGTTTTGCAGGTTTTGATTCATTTGAATGTCTTGGTTTAGAATTTCATCATTTTCTTCCGGCTTCAATTTAATTTATTTTACATACATATATGTTTACGTATTTACCATAGTATTGCACAACATATTTTGACACTTTTTGAAATTACATTTTTTGTTGAATTAGTTTTCAATTCAAAGCATCTCTTAGGTTTTTATACTTGGATTTGGAACCTGTAAATTTTTTCCGTACGTTTGGTGCATAAATTGATATTTCTATGCATATTTAGTGCATTTCGACATATCTATGCATATTTAGTGCTTATTATTGATATTTCTATGTATATTTGCCTGTATATATTGGAACTTTTGGTACATATATGTTGGTGCATTCATTAGCTTTTGCTGCATATGTTGGTGCATATATTGAAAATTAAGTTCAAGTGCTGGTGCATATATTGGCATTTCTATGCATATTTATTGCATATATTGACATTTTGGTGTACGAGTATAAGTCTGTGCATATACTAGCATATGAATTGGTCCATGGTGCATATATTAACATTTTGGTTGTATATTGATGCAAATATTGACAATTTCGTCCATCTGCTGGTACACAGTTGACATTTTAAGTGCATATTTTATTGAATATTTGGAACACCTGTTTTGTAGTGCAAAGCGACCTATCCTTTGTCATTTATTTAATTTTGCATATAAATATTTTGGCCCCAAACCCCGAGTGAGCATGAGTTCGAATATGAGACTGTCCGAGTCTGTTTGAAAGTAGTGAATCTGAACCATCATGGCCTAATTTGTCAGGATGAAACACTGTGAAAGGTAGGTCATGATCATGATTCATGAGAAGAACTAGAGCCCAAGGAAAAAGAATGGGTTCCAATTAATAAGGAACAAGTTAATTACTCTGATCCTGATCCGATCCTTTATGGACTTGTTCCCAAGTCTACATTTTCTTCAGATTCAAGTAGGTACTGAGAGACAAAAGCCATTTCCTACAGAGTATTTATCCATATAGGAACCTCATCGTGTGATAATTTTTTTTTGCCCATACCGGATGACAAGTGGTAATGTCTTGGTGGAAGGAGGCTGTAGGATAAATAAATAAACAAACCACTTCCATGCTGAAACAGTGTCTCTGCAGTTAAGTAAGATTAAATTAAGTAGGATGAAGGCTTTGGAGCAGAGACTAAAGTAATACGGATGTAATCTCATTTCACCTACATTACGTGCACATGGGAAAAAAGGTGCTTCCAAGTTTTTGGCAGTTTTGATGAGTCCTTATGGTCTATGCGTGTGTGAGTGCTGTAGAACAGAAGACAGGTCTACAACAATAGGAGATGAGAAGTAGTAAAAAAAAGTTGAGATTTGATAACATATAATAATATGTAGGCAGAAGAAAATGACGTTCAGGTTTCTGCTTCTACAAATCTCACAGTGCATGAGATAACTTTTGCCAGCTCCAATGATTTCAATTATGAAGTACAAGTTCAATGTGAACATTTTAGCACTCCTTGTCTTCATTATCATTTTGAGCTTAAGCACCATTTGTACGTTATCCTGTTGTCATAGCGACATGCAAACCTAGGCTTTTTGGATTATTTTTGGAGTTGTTCCGTTGTAGCGGAGGGTTATGCTTTCTCTTGAGATCCATATATTGATAGGCGGAGGAAAACAGGGTGCATTTTCTGTAAATTAATTTACGCTTCAAAATTTCGCACAGGGTGGGAACAAGATTTGCACTATTTTAGATCAATTCTGCCGTCTAATTACATGAGTCAAGCTCATTGAACTTACCGTTTCTAAGAAAAATTAAAACAACTTTCAAAATTTGTGAACTCGTGTTAAGGTAATCTGCAATTTGCCGAAGAAGACGTGTCATTTTTTGGAAGCTTTGCAAAATATAAAATATATTATATATTGACTTGGGCGAATAATGTATACATTAATGCAGCAATGAAAATTCAGGAAATTATCGAATTATATTGAGGAAACAAATGGCAAAAAGTACACAATATAAATGTTTTTTTTCTAAATTATCGCTGTTGCTTCGTGCATTCGTGCATGTCAACGCAATTTTAATATTTCCAATTGTTATAAACATAACTACCGTACAATTATCATATCCGGATAAAATCGGAAAATGTAGTTGTATCGACAAGACTTTAATATTATTGGACTCGACTTAGCCTTTTCTTAAAAATATGAAATTATTTTTGTACTGAATTGCTGCTGCTACTCCAATGGTGATCTGTGCGTGGCAACTGGCAACTGACAGCTTATATTCTTTCAAGTTTGTTTTTTTAAAAAATATGACCTTATCGGTTTTTGCAAAATCAGCATTTTCGATAAAAATTTAGAATCGTAGGCCTCGTTTTTTTCGACTCAGAAAGCTGCAGAATTTTTCAAAACAGATGATAAACAGCTTACAGATACCAATTAAATCAACTCAGAAAACTTTTTTCTAATCAAGCTTTGTCGTGAAATTCTGAAATATAGAAAAATATTTCAAATCCTCCCAAAAAATCTACCTGAAACCTGAGAACCTCCTCATCTGAGATGAGTTTGACAAATAATTTGTTTCTATCCAAGACAATAGCTACCCGAATTCCAATTCCCTGACTTTCCTTAATGAAACTCTGCCTCATGTTGTGAATTGTGAATCAAGGTGTTTTATTGAAGTACATAGATGATGAGGCCTCCGCAAAAGGAGGTTCGGAACGAGTTTGTAACATATAACAAGACAAGGTACAGAGCTCGTATGTTCTGTATGGCTAAGCACACGGACTCGAAGTCGAGTAAGCCGTAAGGAATGCCAAATGGCAAAAGGAGTGAAAGAAACCAGAGTCCGAAGCCCATGAAAGGAATGTGTTTAGTTGACTTCCGTCTAACCTTCAATGATCTTGACCCCGCAGTTACCTTGCCCAACAGGTAATATTAAATTAACAACTAATGGACTCGACACATTGCGGTACTCTCCTCCGCATTGAACCAGGCCAAAAAATGGGTTTTCTCTCAAAAGAGGAACAGGACGCGGGACCAGGATCCAACCAGACCTAATTTTTCAAAATAGGCAAATCAATTTTTCAAAAATTGAAGTATTTTCCAAATTCTTTCTCAAATGAAGCTGAGCAGTGTGGAAATTGATGCGAAGGATCTGGGGAATCCTTTACAGTCTGGATAGCACTCACTTTAACGCTTCCCTCGCACCCATGCACATTCCGCTCATTATCATCATCATTATTTCTAACATTTCGGCCCATTTTTATTGACCCATCAAGTCTTGTAACACGCTTCTTACCGTCTACATCATTACATGCGTCCAACGAGTCTAGTTCAACCTCCATGCTAAAATAAACCCATATTTTTGGACGAAATTTTTGAAAAATAGCTGATTTTTGATCGTCTAAAATCGCCTTGGCAAGAATCGATTAAATTAGATCCTGATTCGTATTTTTAGCGCCAAAACCAATCATGTTTTTCGTGACATGCGTTTTGAATTTAAAAATGTTAAAAATGAGAAAACTAAAAAATTTTTAAAAAAGAGAGCAGGATGAGATCTAAACTCGTCTGCTCGAGTAATTAAAGGAGTTTGGTTTGAGGTGCAAGGTGGAATATTCTAACAAAAAATGGGAAATTTGATAATTTGAATTGGAAAGTTGAATTTTGTGGAAGAGAAATCGATAAGGTGGGTTCTACTAGTAGAAGGAGTGGGACCTGAGGTGATATGAGGCACATCGAACCGGAGTTCACTAATGTAGTTTCCGTTAAAAAAGTGGAAATGTAGATCAGAACCTTCTCTTCGTTCAGGCCTTTTTCCTCCTTTTTAACATGGTGGTGGTCAAGTTCAAGAGCAGAGGAGAGATGGTTGCTGGGGGGACGACCACAGGTTTTGGAGGAAAAGCTGGTGGAGGACAAGGTGCCTGGGCTTCTTGTTTGGTACAGGGGAGGGAGGTCAGGTATAAAGAGATGGTTCGGAGCCTCACTGAGATCACAAACCATCCGATTGTTGTTCAGTCACTACCAAGAGAAAAAAACCTTCTCTCAGGTAAAAATCTTCTTCTTAATCAGTTTGTTCCTAAGATTTGCAAAATCTGAGTGATTTGGGTTCCCAACGGCCTGGACTACACAGAAGGCACACGTACATACATAGAAGCCTGGTCTGGCCTGGTCCTCCTCAAATGTGTTCTGTGTAGTTTTAGAGCTGTGCGGGTCTGTTGTGGCTGGAGAAAGCCCGAATTCTACTTTCACTCTCCCGTTGGTTTTTACCTAAAAGTTTCTGTTTTTTGGTTCCAAATTTTTTACAGGTCCAAGTCCACTCAACCTTCTTCACAAATCCCCCTTTTTCTTCTAACCGTCAACATGCTCCGAGCAGTAGCTTTGGCTCTTTTTGTTGCCTTTTTGGCTGGTGCCAATGCAGAGGATGTGAAATCTCCGGCTGTGGCGGATGAGGCCACTCGTGGAGGTGGATATTCCCAGCAATATCACTAGTAAGTCACATGAATATGATTTCCAAATTTTAATTATAACCTATTTTGTGTTTTCAAATTTCTGAAAAATTGAAACTAAAGTTAATGTCAGTGTCTTTTGGCAACAAAGTGCATTTTATTTTCAAATTTCTAATACAAATGGGTCCTTAAAATTATGGTTACATCAATAAATCAGAAATTATCAAAAAAAAATCGAAAATATCGAGAAAAAAAAAATCATTTTTCAAATTTCGATGTAAAACTTCACGGAAAAATTCCAATTTTTATAATGAATTATAATTTAATGCCAAACTAAAATGCAAAATTACAAATTGTATTTTTCTTGCAAAATTCTCCTCTAAAGGCTTCGCATTGAAATTCCAAAGACTCTCATAAATTACTTTAAAAAATTGAAACGTCAAATGAGAAAATCCAATTCATAATTAAATATTCTTCATAGCGAAGCCCATAAAATAACATTCCCATCAATAAATTTAAATTGACGCTTAAAATTACAAAATAAATCGTTTCCAAGCAAAACTCAAATGCTTGACCAAAGCTATAACTATTGAACACCTTATTTCCATAGTAACTCCTACCCACAACACGGCGGACAGGGTGGACACGATCCCTACGGTTACACTTATGCTGGACTTAGTTTTGACCTCTCCACTGGATTATTTTTGGCTCTCGGTGCTATCATCGTTCTTTTGGCTCTCGCTGCAGGTATAGAACCTCATGATCAAATAAAATCATTCCAAATTCTTAAATTAAATCATGAATTAGTCTATAATAATCCCATTTCCTTTCAAATTTCAGTCATCTACCCACTTCTGAGCAAGAACTCTGGCTACGGCGGAGATTCTTACAGCAGCAGCGGCTACGGTTCCGGCGGTGGTGGAGCTAGCAGCTACGGATCCTACAGATCCTACAATATTGCCGGCACAGCCGAAAAAGTTCTCTCTGCCATCGAGAAAGTATATGATGCCTACAACAAGAGCCAGTAAAACCCAGGTAAGAAATCTTCCACAAAAAAAATAACAAATCTTTTCACTCCGAGCAGAGGAAAGTTGGAGATCTGAAGTGTTCAAATAGAAAGATTAGGTGATAGGGCACAGAAAAGCACTGAGGCTTCTCTGTCCCTTCCAAATTTCCTCCTCAGTTGAGCCGCATGAAGATTGGGAACGGATTAAGGAGCTTCTCACCACCTTGAGCCATGTAATTAGAGAGTAGGTTTGAGAGATGACCTAGAAAGAAGCGAGTCATAAAGGGGGGGGGGGGAAAAAAGAACTGTTAGTTCAAACCTGAGTTTTTGTGCAAAAAAAAAGTTGAAAGAGAGCCAGTCGGACAGGATCTGGTGACCTGAACACCTGAACTTGACCCTTCACCCAGTTTATGTACAGAGAGTGGGCCGGGGTTCGTTGAACCAGTCGAACCAGCTCCCATTTCCTGTTTGACTACCTTGGCCATGCCTTTCTGCACACATGAACCTATATCCATACACTAAGCTTCATTCTCATAATGGTAATAATCTTTAATTTTTTTACAGATTGGATCGTCGCCAGTAGCCAAAGTCTGTCTCGTCTCTTTCCTTTTCCCTTCTCTTCGGGCTTGCGATGCCTGCTTGGACTTTTCTTCTCTTCAGAAGAAATCCGTGCAAGTGTCAAGAAAATACTCAGGAATCTCTAAATGCGGCTCTTGTTCCACAATTGGAAGTGTTAACTAATCAGATGAAAGAAAATGGACGGATTGGGTGTTCAAAATTTTTGTTACTACTCAAGTGGGGGAATCTTATTATAAGGACAAACACGGTTTTTTTTTATTGATTAACGGAACTCTACAAAACTACAGTGACGCCCTTGGACGCCTTGGACAGCGTTGTGGAACAACCAAATACTTTTTTGCTCACAAGTCTCTCCTGACACTTTTGTAAATGGTTTTCCCATCTGAGGACTATTCTCGACTTCTTTTTTTTTGTTTTGATTTTTTGGATTTTGCTTACGGGACGACTGGAATCTACAACTCAACTTTTTGTACACCACACTTCATACAACTTTACATTTTGAAACCAAAGACTGACTAATTTTTATACTAAATGATTTTGTTTTGTACTACTGACAAAGGTGACGTAAGGTAGAAGTAGGAAAATTTTATATTGGCGTGAGTGACGCCGCAAACAAAAGGTAAAACCTCTGACAACACGCACACGGCTCAACGAGTGTAGTCGAGACAGAGAACGGACGCCTTGGTTCGGATTGACCAGGCTGGACGACCCTGACCACGAGACACGGGACCGAATTGACAACTCAAACACAACCACCACTTGACCACCGACGACTTCTCCGTACAAAATGACACGTTTTGACTCTCCCTTGACCTCTCGACTTGTGTTTTTTGTTTTTTTTTGGACAAACTTGACTTGATTCTGGACAGTACTCTCTTGACCTGACGAACATTTTATGAGAAGATTCCAAGTGACAGATATGAAAAATCTCCACATGCCAAAAAAATTTATCCCCTCTTCGTGACGAACAAATTGCTGCTCTCTTTTTTCCAGATACGAAAACTACACTCAATCTCAAATCCATTTGTTTACAAACTGCAGTGCTGGCTCATTGTTACTCCTTTTGTTTTTTGTTGTTGTTGAATTGTTGTTAAATAATTTTTATTGGATTTTTTTTATATTGTTGAATTCTTTTTAAATATTTATTTCCCAACATTGTTATTACTTGTGAACTCCATTCTCCCAGTTTGGATTGAATAAAGTCAAGATTTAATTTGAATACTTTACGGGTTTTTAGTGTGCTTTCTCGACTTAGTGAGTAATTTACTACGTGGCTTTAGCTCCATGCCATCCTCATCCTAGTCCATACAGCCTTTCCAGGAATAACGAGCTACGAGGGTTATCTCAATAGTTTCGACTTATTATAAATATGAGTATTTAGAATTATTCTGTTTTCAGAATTATTTCAAACTATCTGAAAATGCTATTAGTGCATATGGGCAAGCAATTTATTAAGATTTTAATATAAAGTTTCGTTGTTTGGGTCAAAAATTTCCAAAAACTCAAAATGTTCTCACCTTTTTGGAGAAACTTGAGAAAATTAATTACGCTTCACCTTATTCTGAATATTGAAATAATAACATAACCAGTTGAGCAACAGATTTATTAAATTTCAATTTTCGAAACAGTATTTATTTAGTCATCCTGATTTGTTTAATATTTACTATTTCGTAACACAGACACCGTGTCACTTCAAATTCAAACAACATCTAGTCATGTAGTAGCTGCTTGAAAGCATAACAAAGTATTCCATATTAAAAATACATAACATAAGTAGTGGGATATTAAAGTTAAACCAATATTTTATTACTTGAAACATACATATGACCCAAACCCAAAATCTCAATTAGCAAATATTTTCCTAGTGGATATTTTATACATTTTGTAAGTTGTTCATTCGCTTAAATATATTCAAGGTTTCTGGAAAATTCATTCATTCTTCCTTGAAAAATCAATGTTTGAGTAGACTCGTAAACTAGTGAGTTGATCCTTGTAGTATGAGCTAGCAATTATGCTCTGCCAAGTCGAAGAAGCTGCAGAAATAGAAATTGGAAGCAATTACATAAGTTTTCACATTCCCATATCTACTTCCACTTCTTTATACGATTATTAATATATAAGCAGCAGGAGCAGTCCCATAAATCCTACGATAATAGCACACCATTCAAATCGATTTTCAGGAACAGCACGTGCAAATTCAGAACTAGTGAAACGATTTAGCTTCAAGCTTCAATGCAAGCTTCAGGTTATTATCCATTATCTCAGTATTCATCTTATTTAAAATTCAAATCTTCCTAAATTTCCAATGTCGACTTCATATTTGGTAGAGTAGAGTATACATATGTAGTTGCTAGAGTGCATGGATGAATTTTAAGCCTATGAGCTTAAGCACTTGTCCAAGTATGGCGGCGGATGGCATATTTGAAAGCTGGCATTCCAAAACTAGGAATTTAACATTTTTGGTGAATTTAATTCACATCTCAAAAAATGTGTTAAAATATTGACACAGTCTTCGAATGTCTTTAATTTGAAAAAGATTCGTTTCAAAATCTACATTAGAGTTTTGAAATTTAAAAACTTGACATCCTCAGTGAGACATCTGCTGCATCAGCACCCGAGTGCATTGCGCCAAGTTCAAGTATCAAAACGTCCTTAAACCTTTTCATCTCAATTTTTACAATAATCGACGAATACTAGCATTTTTACTGTTACATATTTATCTCATATCCAACCTAAAAAAACAGGAAATCAGGAAATAGTAGACCACATTGAATACATGACATCGTTTTACTGGTTTCTAAATCTCCATGTGGAAGCGTACATGTTATCTTGGTAATAAAATTCATGGTTCGACTTTTGTTTTTCCCAATCTACGTCAAGCTAATAGAACCGAGGCCCGTGCAGCTGGACTGGAAAAGCCGGAATCATGTGAGGAACGAACAGCTGTGTCTATGATAAAAGCATGTCGTTAAAAGCTTTGTAGGTGGACGATCCAAAAGGAAAGCGGAAAGTGAAACGCCAAGGAGCTTAACCTCGTAAACTGCATGGAAGAAAGAAAGCGAAAGGGAAGTTCCAGGAATCTAGAGATCAACAAGCTGCTGGCTGCTTTGCAGGAGTGACGGTGGTCCATATGGTTACATCTTGCACGACATACCAAAAATACATTGTGGCTGTGCTTGTGCACTGCATTTGGACAGTACTTTCTGATTGACTAGTATTGTATATTGTTCGCACGGTTATGGTACCCAACACACGGGCAATATGCTGAAATCTCAGGCAATCAACCAACTTTTTATTAACTCTGATTTTTATGAGGATTTTACTAAACCGAGAAAATATCTACATTGGCAATCTTCGTTCCATCATCTTCCACAAAGTTAATAAAATTTATATGAAAATAAAGGGTTTCTGTGTCATAACTAAAATAGTCTTGGAATTTCAGTTCACTCAAAGCTCAAATCAACTATGAACAAATGAAGTCAAATTTCGATAATATTCGCATTTTTGAGATACCGGGTGCTTCTAAAAATTTACAAATGAAATAAAATATTTGCAAATATTAAGCTTGACCGTAAGGCTGTTTGTAAAATTAGGAGTAACATTGAAGGAAGCAAATGTTTTGAAATTAAGATTTATTTCAAATCATCTTACGGATTTAAAAACACAAACGCATCATATTTTATCTCCTTTTATATCCACGTACATTATACGTAGCTAATAACTCCAGCTATGACCAAGCGCCTCTGGCGATGTAGTGCTGCCATCTATATGCAATGTTTTCAAGTATAACTTCTAAAAATATGCTAAACTTTGAATTCATGACGCATATGCTTGGTTCCTTTGATTAAATTGAAACGTTGTCCAACGGGGAGGCCAACAAAGTCTATGATCCACCGAATGCATTTTCCGCAAAATATTTGACGACCGCTTAATAAAATCAATAAAACCGTTAAAAGTTCCTCATAAGTTTCAGAGAAATTTTGTAATTTTCGTTGAATTTAATGGTTAAAAAGTTGAGTCCATCAAGAATGCTCCATATCTAAAGAGTTTAAGCAAATATCCCATTGATACCATGAAACTTGCGCTATAGATTCCTAAAGTAGAATCTAAACTTCAAAAACCTTATCAACGACGTCTGAGTTGTAATCAAAGTTGTATACTATTCTGAAGTCTGCGGTTTCCTCCACAAATTAGACAGAGCGGGAGAAGGAGTGAGCAGAACTGGAATTTAATATGTTTCTCAGCTTCTGCGAATGAAATTTGATATGGCCTCAAGGTTAGGTTGAAGGCTGAAGGTAATTATGGCATGTAGTACATGTTGGAATACGATATGCGCTCAGGATGAACTACCAAACTCGGTTTCACGGTTAAAGCTCGGGGTACATCTCTAAACATATTACTTCTTACGGATTCACAATTCATATTATACTAAATTAACATTCTGCGTTAGAATGACCCAAACATTTTCATTCTAGAAAGCTAAAAATTTGCAGCGTACTTCCACTTGTTTGTTGTTTTCAGCTTACAGACTCGGATTTACAGTAATAAACGAAGAAAATAGATCCTCATTTACCCCATTTTCACCAATAATGCAAATCATAGAGATCGAAAATCAAGAAAATATGATAATCTTGATTTTCGCCACTTATATTAATCGATCTTCTAGATTACTGTTCTCAAACCGAGCTTGAGCAGGGAGCAAACTGTTGAAGATTAAATGCCACCATGTACTCGTATATTATATTCCCACCTTGCCCCGCTAAATCCGTTTTTTTCTTGAAAATACTTCGCCGCTACATTTTCTTTTCTGCTAGGAGAGTAGGACAGTCGGTAGTCTAGTAGGTGTTGGATATGATTCCAGGTCAGTTGGGTAAAAGTTACTTGGGCAAAACACAAAACTGTGAAAAATGGATACTTGGGCAAATCGGATATTTTGCTTATCTTTTCTGTCATACTTGTTGAGCAAAACGCCTCAAAATATTTTTATCACCAGAATTGATATAAAAAAATGACAGAGAATGGTCGGTAGTGTAACACGAACTAAGTTTATAAACCAAAATAACAATTTATGCAGGTTCAATTATTTCAAATACGTATATTAGAGTTGTCCAAAAAAGTTGACTTTAGAAATGTCGAACTTCTTACAGTGGTAAGTAATTTGTTTCACTTTGGAAGTGTATCATTGCCCTAAAAAATCAAATTCGTATGTTAATAGTTAAAGATCGCTAAAGGCAATTGAAGTTTAACCCACGTTTAGCATTATCGAATAGCACAAAATTTCATTTTAATTTTATTTCAAGGGTTATTTCCTGGCTTGATTTTAGGTGATTTTTAAGTTTACCAAAAACTAAATTGGGAAAAAACGGTTTGGCCCAATTGTCCTCGAGTTTTCTTTATCCTAAAAAATTGGTTTTGCCCAAGTAACCTTTGCCCAACTGCCCAAGTGACCGAGCAGGGCTGGATATACCTACACCTCCATAGTAGTAGTTTATCTAGTAGTTAGCCATAATACTAGGAACTCAGCAAAATGTAGTGAAAATTTTTCATGATATCTGAGCTTGACCTTGAGCTTGAATCAGGGAGTACGGTTGCGGTAAGTAAAGACGCGACACCTGCAACCTCCTGCAACCTCCCTGAAACTTCCAACAAATCTCAGAATACTTACAGGTCAGATAAGTTAGGTTAGGTGGCAAAAAATGCGCCAGTGACATTTATAAATTATTAATTATATTAATTGACTTTGTTGTGAAACATATTGGGCAATTTGGATACGCCAAACCTAACCAAACAATTCGTGGGTGGTTTGCAGGAGGTAACATTGAGCTTGGCGCATATTTCCTTACTTTAACCGGGGTAGTACGAATGCCACCGCATGAACTTAAATAAAGCTTCCATTATCAGAAAGAACTGCTTTCGGCTATATTTATTTGATACTTATTAAGAGTTATTAGAGACATTCACTTGCTTCTGGCTGGAAAATAAACATAAAGTGAATAAAGTTTTTGGGTGCGGTTTTGGATGAATATCTGCTTCACTAATGCGGGTATCTGTGGAAGTAGGTAATTTCAGTATTTACGGGAATGCACCACAGCTTTTACCAGAGTTCCGACCCGATATCACTTCGCCATTTTCCCCTTTGCCACATTATTCCTTTCAATTGATTATTCATAAATTTACACTGTCTCGTTCTCTATCTACGTGTACGACACGCAGTACGCCAACACATTACTTTATTGTTATTTTTGTATCTTCTCTGCCTGCACTCATCCAACACGGATGGTTCAGAATGATGTTCGTGCAACATTGTTTTTAACATGTCAAGTCCAGAGGTGTGACTAAATTCATTCAGCATGATAACAAAATTCCTAACCAAAAGCCAAACCCGATGTTTACCTTCGAATTAAAATACAAATACTAAAAAATTACTGATTGAAGTTGAAATTGTGACATGCTGCTGAGAAATTCAATATATCGCATGAGAATATACCGGAAAATTCCTTTAATAGACCGGGGTTGACCAGGGCCTATTTGATGGGCGATTTTGTCTGTCTGTGTGTGACCTTTTGAGAAGCACAATTCACTGTTGCATGCAAACGGATGATTTTCCTGGAGCCCGGTCTGTTCAACCAGTGCCACGGTTTATTTCATTTAGTTATTTCGCATTCGTAACGAATCACTCAAAATTCGTGTGCTAATTGTAATAATTTGATTCTATTTCAATTTATACTAATAAACTAACAAGCATAAATAGTGCTGAACATTTCAAATATGCATTCTGTACTCCGAACTTATATGTAAACTAACTATTCTGAAGCAGCTTCATGTATATGAATCAAGAGATAGGAAACTATTTGATAGGTTAACAGAAGGAAAAACAAAATTAAAAGAAGGGATGACTATTTGCAAAAGGTCCATTTCCAATTGCCTGAACAACGTCCCAATGTTCAACAATTTTTCCACAGTTGAGTCGGTAAATTTCTACAATTGCGTAGTCAACTCCTTGTATTCTGTTCCGCACATGAAGCCAAACCAAGTTCCCATCAGCCGCCGTACCTCTAATGTCAATTATCTTCGGTTGATCTCCTTCAAAAGTGATTTTCCCAAAGGCGACAAAAGCTGGAATTCCGTCCGCAACTGTTGGATTATGCTGAATGTATTCTGTTGGCGAAATATACGTGTCAGCTGCTCCCTGGAAGTCCAGATCACCAAAGTATCTCTCGTAAAACTTGAGAACAATCCAGCGATTGTATTCTTCATGGTCGCGTTTAGTATTGAAGTACAAATTACAGGTGGGCCTAGTGAAGCGTTGTTCCACAATTCCCGAACTGGATCTGTAATGTGAATTCGCAGAGTTCCCATACCCTGTGTTGGATCTGTAGTACTCGTATGCATCCAGAATTCCAGAGCTGGAACCTGTGAGAAAATTCGAGCATAAATTATAAATTTTTCTCATTTCAGTATTTCAAGCTAATTTAGAGATTCAATGATCTAATCATAGCATAGAAATATATACAGAAAGTTTGACCTGAAATGAAACTTAGCGAGGTGGAAATATTTGTAAATGTATGTTTTGAAATTAATAGCTCGACTATTCAAATTTGGTCAAAATTATATATTATTACAAACTGAAATTACTGATGGAAGACATGTGTATTCGTAGTTGGTAATTTGTAATTTTGGTGCATGGGGGTATTTATAATTTCCTTTACAGTATTGTAAGGGGACATCCACATATCAGTTTATCACTTTTGTTGGTGGGTCTTCGCTGATTTGATAACCAAGGATAACGAGGTGGGTGGGTCTCGACGTCTGCTGATATCGTTATCATTAAAAATAAAGAAAAAAAAGATTTTTTTCCTTGTAAGTTTTTTGCATATGCATCAATATTAATTATCATTTCAGTTCCACGTAGAAGTGAACTACAGTTTTTCCCTTGCATCTTTGCTCAAGGCGCGTAGCAAATATTAAATATAATTTTAATCCCATATAAAAGTATGCACCACAAACACGGCACGTTGAATGATGCGAAAATTGAACCTTCACCTTACCTAACAACCTACTGAACCCCTACCTAAAGCTGCATTTGTTCGACCGTATCGCAATATAAATAACCCCGCTATATGTATATCATGTTTTCTACCGGGGTCAGCCGTATTACGCTTCTTGACCCCAAATGCGCTTCGAGCAAATATCGGTTTTCGGCTTTACGTTATGAATTAAACGCTACTCTTGATTTTTGGGAATTTACTTACCAAGTTTAGCAGATATATTTGTTTGCACTGCAAAAACTTCGATAAGTACAATTTATTCCTTAGTTCTTGCTAATTTCTGAAAAATATTGTATTATTTATAGTCAATAGTTTAGCTTTTCTCATGAAAGTGCATAGGATTGCAAAAAAATTAAAATCATTATGCGTTCATTTCTGCATGACTAAAGGAATTGTAAGCGCGGGTTCGCCTTGGTTGTGAACTTGAACTTCAAGCTATTTACACCTGAGCCAGTTTAAATTGACAAGCTTACATTATTAATTTTCAATGAAGCTTGTTTCATGACAAAAATTTGCAGAAGATAAGTCTTTTCTATGTTCTAGCCTACATATATTTTAAAAAAATTCTGCTCTAACGATATTTCCATCGGCAACTCGCAAAAGTTTCATTTCAGGTAAAATTTTATGAATATAATATTTCTGTGCTACTTACTTACCTGTAATCAGGATCATAGCAACAACAATTTTGACTGGACGACTCATGTTGTGAAAATAGTTTTCGGTAACTTCAGAAAATACGCCAAAGTTTAATTCAGTAACTAAACTAATGTACTAATAACGCCCACAGAGAGTTCAAAGACTTGACTGGAGCAGAAGTGAATTCGTCTTTCTGTACTCAGGATCAACGCCCAACTAAATCATAAAGGTAATTGATTGTCTCGAGTTTCTACGATACCATTCACATTTGAAGTTCTAAAGAATGATAGTAAACCTATGAATTTACCAAATAATTAAGTATGCACTAATAGCAACTAGCAACTCATTGCACTTAACTCTATAACGAAACTGTGTTCATGTTTATGAATGATGCGTCTACGCTTTTTACAAAAGCCGATTCCTTACACTAGTGCACATTAGGAATTTTAATACCTAAATCCAGTAATTCCGAAATACCGGTCATTTTAGTTGATACCGAATTACCGAAATATCGAAGCTGAATACCGAAGAATTCGGTATTTATAGAAGTCAAAATATTCCAAAGGTAAAACAATAAAAAAAAAACGCCAAAGTTTGAGTTCAAATATAAAAACACGCTTTGTTTTTTAAAAAAAATTAGGTGATTTTCTGAACTTTTGGACCTGGAAAGACGCAATCGTTTTCGAAATTTTGTAACGAACCAAGTAGACCTGATAAATGAAATAGTGTTTGGGACCGACTCGTCTAAAATCAACTTTTTAAATTTTCAATTCATAGATGTATTTATTCATTATGCTCAAGAATGATGCTCGTGCAATAATGTTTATAACATGTAAAGTTGATATGTAGATTTGAGGTGCGACTAAATTCATTCAGCTTGATAACAAAAATTTATACCCAAAAGCCAAACCCTATTTGTGCTTTAACTTCTAATTTATACAAATACTTAAATTACAGATTGAAGTTTAAATTGTGAGATACCGATG
>JAQFYU010000272.1:0-25894 GCA_034694905.1 Ceratophysella granulata | reverse complement strand
AGTAATTTGGTTAAAATCTGTGATTTTGATGCGCAACCATCCCACTGTTTCAGAGAAATAGACCCAAAGCGCTTTCTCTTGTATCTATTAGTAATTTTTTGTTAATAAATGTGATGGAATCGTCAGAAAACGGAATAAAGTTAAATAAAAAGAATAGTTTTTTTAACTATTTCGACCTTTTTATCGTAACTTATAGTTAACTATTTCGGGGTTTTATCGTAACTAACTATCCGATCTATGATTATGTGGCACTGTGACCGCGATCCACGATCGTGATTTTAATTGGTTTCTGCCTGACAATCCTGTTTTTTTTTTCATCCCAAACCGAAATAGCTGGAGAGCGAGTGGAATGAAAGAAGGAAGTGTGAAACATGAAACAGCGAGGAGAAAGGTGCGATAAACGCGAACAGGTAGTACAATACGAGGGTGGATATAAAAGTCTTGACGCCTGGTATGGTAACTGCAAACTAACTATGTACACTACAAACTACAACCCGAGACTTACACTTTCTTATCTGAATGATATGCCGCGCTGAAGCCACACTATGCGCTTAAAATTCAAATATACGCGATTGCATTTGTCTTGACACTTGACACGGATTTGGAACCTAAAGACAAGTTATACGGAAAATGAAAGAAATAGTGCATTGTGAAAATTTTTAACGGGCTGGCCAGCGCTTTTACTACATGCATAGATTGAATATCGAATATCGATGACGAACATTAATATGGCTTTACAAAAATGACGACATTTAATTTTGTGTCAAATACTACAAGAAGTATGTTATTCGAGCATTTCATCTTTCATTCTCTTGACACGTGTGTCTCATTCTCATTCTACTGTCATGTGCTCATCTCATATACCGTAATAAATACATAGTCTGACAGACCAAACTCCCATGCTCCAGCTCCACGTAAATACAAAATAGCTTAATCGGCTCATTACTCATTGCACATTGCCCATTAATCATCAGAACCAGGATTAGTTCCTTTTCTGGTTTCAGGGACGAATGAAGCAACGTCAATTTTCACTGCAAGAAGCGTCATCACAACTCTTTATTACATTAAGCGCTTGACTTCACGAAAGTTTGGAGTTGAGGTTTGGGTTCTTCTTCCCTTAACAAAATGTGCAGAAAATAATGATAAAGTGATATGCGGAAACATTCATTCACTTGTATCAACTGCAGAAATCTATCGTACATCGATTCAGCAGGTAATTTTTAACTCCCTTCTGATGATATGTATCGTAAATCGTAATCGTAATCGTAAGCAGAAAAAATTGGATTAGAGTATTTTACACGATATCTCATCACACAAGTAATTGCTGGTTAAAGGGCGCAGGCAGACGTCTATCTTACCGACAGAACCCGAAATCGATATTTTTGAAACATAACCTAACCAAGCCGAACCTAACCTAACATCATCCCTATCACAAAATGCACATTTGATGTGAATTTGGAGGCCACAGGTCAAAAGCAACCAAAGTTATTGAGCATTAAAATTAATGAAGAAATTGGAGTGCTACTTTGCGTGACCTTGACCTATGACCTCCAAACTCACAGTACACTTGTATTTTGTGACTAGCATGAGCCCAGATTAGGTTTGGTTGAGTTAATTTAGTTTAAAAATAAACATTTCGGGTTGTGTCTAATTTTTCCCATCGGCCATTGGCCGTTTTCGGTATCTGTCGGTAACATATACAATTATCAGGCTCAGCATCATCGTTGTTGTATCGTACATACATACTTAGATGATAACTGATAACTGATAACATTTAAATCTTTCATTATGTCGTCAGAGTAAGATAGTACCGGTAAGTGTACACATGTGTATCATTGTTAATTAAATTAAGCTCATATGTAGAAGCATTAATTATATATGTTTTCTCTGTGTATTGTACTCGTACATAGATACAAAGAAGGAAAATTACAAACTACATACTACAAATGTATTCTGATATTTATTTTTGGGCTTCTGTCTGGGTAAAAGGCGCAATCGCACATTGATCTACAACTACAAATGATTCCAGTTAACAAATTGATATGTTTGGCAAAACATTTCCTTGGATCATCCCTCAGTTCGTTCTATCATCCACCGGTTAACTCACAAATGTCAATCTTAGTCGTCTGAAATCTGCAATGTGATGCAAAACATAGAAAGCAAATTCAAATATAAACTTATATTACATCACCACGACATCCTACTAGTCGCTAATTCTACAAACCACAATAACTGCGTTTTTGGATTGGATCCTTCATTTAAAAGTTTCGGCATGTATGTATTATTGAAATGTAAAATAAGATCATTCACTTCACTACTACTGGTATCTTTTATATTCTGGCCCTTGCACAATGGTGCAACTGTTTGCATCTGCCTGAATTAGAAAAACAAATAGCGATATATGATAGTTTTGATTTGGATCAAATCTCCGCGGACCCACGACACGACCCACGACCGTGACCCGACCCGACTATTTAATATATTAGTTTAGATTTTTATATTTTATATGGTTCAATGTATAAATAGCGAACTTTGTTGTTATTAAAAATTTAATTTGGTGAAAAAACATCATACTTAATAACAAACCTACCGATTTCACATTTTTTCAATGTACAAGATACGTGTCCAAAATCACACTTTTCGTGGTAACTCCATTATAAAATCACACACAACAACTACACCATACCACATACCACCACTACTCACGCACAGAGCGAAGGTGTACAGCATACTATTGTTGTTCTGGATTTCTTTCTAAAACTACTACTAAATGTTTAGAACAACAAAATCAAAATCATTAGATTACAATCGTTAACACATCAATCGTCAATTATCCCTATCCCTTCCGATCATCATAGAAGCATTTTATCATCCAATCTGGATCGGAAAGTTCTTTTTCAGAATTGTTTTCCCAATGTTTTCCATTCCATTCCAGTGGTTCACAGATAAATAGTGCTCGTGTTGTTTGTGACTAAAAGATTTGAACCATGAAGAAGGGTGCGGTGTGCGGTGGTGGCTGGCTGGCGGCTTGATACTAAAGTTTAACAGGTTTCATGCCCCCGAGATCTTAGATGCATTTTTATCTCGTTGTTAGTCCTTGAATTTTGGAATTATCCTACTCCTTCAGTTGAGACTTGAGATGAGACCGTATCTTATTGCGCTCGAATAATGGTGGGTTTGAAGCTCTGAAATGCTTCAACTGTTTGAATTTTCAGATTTTTCGCCTACCTTCTTGATATGTTTTGGTATCTTATGTATACCTAGCATACAAGCATGTGCCATTTTAAAAATCCTGTTCTAGCGATGCACTTTTTCCATTGATTTGATTACTGACTATTTACAGTATTTAAAGTACTAAGTACTGTGAATTGCAGCTTCTGGCTGCGGGCTACGCGCAAAAACTGCGAAACAACCAGCACCCATTTCTCACACGCCAATTCGTCTCAACTGCGCCCTGTTTTTCGTTTTGCATAGACCTCGTGGCGCCAAGAACCGATGGTTCAAATTCATTACGTGCCTCTGGCCTACTACTGCCTAAATTGAGAGAAACTTCCTCACTTCACTAATCGCTAATCGCAACAACACAACAAGAAATGTCACGTCATACGTGACATAACGAATAATACACACTTCCTTCCACTGAATATGGGATAGTGGATAGTTCAAGTTGTGATCTGTATATAGCCATAATATTGTATAAATTGTAATTGTATATAAATAGAAATAGTTCATCGTCATTTAACAAGGAAGTGAAATAATTTAATCCTAATCCTACACACACGAACAACTGAGCGAACAACAGCCCTGTACTAAAATTACGTGACTTCGGGATCGTCAATCAATCGCCACGTGCAGGTAGAGTCAAAAATATGTAAACTGTGAAAGGTGAACCCAGGTTAATACACTTTTATCATATGTATCTCACCAACAAGCCTGAAGTGATTGAATCTAATTACATGTTACCACGTCATTCATGCTTGATGCTTAATTATTATATGTATACGTTACTGGTATAGAGGTGGACATAACACAACACAGAAGCTAATTTTGACAATTGTCAGTTGTAATTGTAAATCGTCTAGAGTTCAAGTCCCAGTCCCTGGTCGCTGTATAATTTTGTCATTTGACGCATTGGATGGGGATGGAGTAGCAGAGTCACGTACATAGTATCGCGTATACTCCCAGTTGCCAGTTTACTAATTGTCCTACCAGCACATTGCTCGCCACTGTAGAGTAGACTGATTAGTTGAGGATTAATTTCAAAAGCGGAAAACCCCGTGCTCGTTCAGGTAAAAAGAAGTAAGTACGTCATACTTGCACGAAGGTGTAGAGAAGGTCAAGTGCCCGGTTCTGGTTCAGTATCAAATTAATCAGATTACTTAGTAACATAGCAAAGTGTCGTCTGTCCTGTCATCCTATTAATAAGTGCCAACAATTACGATGTATCATTGAACCCTCTTCTTGTTTATGCGTATTGTGTATCTGCATTGTATAATGGTATGCACATTAACAGGAATAAATTAACTTATTAAGTTCTCATGCAGTTTGACTGGACAGCTGTTTTGTTGGCAAGCTTAAAGTCTTAAGTCAAAATTCATATTTCACTATTAGGCAACACTCAGGAGTGCAAAGGTGGATAGCGCTTGAATTATTGTACTATAAAGGGATTTAACTTTAAGCCATATTTAAACTGTCAAACATCAACATCCAAATCCCGTAACTCTCAACGTATCGACTTTCGATTGTCGATTCTTGAACTCTCGTCGTCATGGAATTCTGGAATAGTTTACACATTCAATACTCGTTTCTCAATGATTAGTATTCAATGAGAGAAGAGAAACGATAACAGTGTTTATTTTTTACTATCTATTCTTGAACTTCCAAGATCCTTTTAGTGCTGACTGCTAACACTCACTGCTGTTGATGTCTGTAATCTCGAAACCACAAAGCATCCATAATAATATGTTTATGGCATCACAACTGGGTAAATTCTTAGGGATGAAGAGTGAAGAAGCAACAATTTACTTTTGGTACTATTCTCCATCTCCACTGCTTGATTCACTTCACGAGTCAAGTCAGTACGTACTCTAATTAGGGGAAAGAATGCCACTTTCACTTTTCATTCAATTCGACTTGTGCGTGCGTGCTCGGTGAGTCAATTGTCCTTAAACTCATTATCTTATTCTCCATTGTGTATTTATTTCAGATTCAGATCATAGAGCAGAAGTCAAAGGAAAAGAAAATTGTTAGAAGTAGCTTGGAACCGAGCCGTTGGATGAAAAAGCAACTTTAATAAATTCCGCTGTGCCTCAACTCAATTCACTCAAAACTTCAAACTGGGATCGAAGAATTACATGGAAAATCTTCACTAAGAATGTCGTCGGACGTAGAAACCTCCACCAGTCGTCAGAGGCACACCGTCTCTGGTTTAAGTGATACAGGAGCTGGTGATGACCCAGCAACGGAATGTGTAAAATTGGAACATAGTGAAATCCCAAATGGCCATAATATTAATGGTAATGGCCAACCGAATGACACCTACTTCTCGGACGAGGTGATACCAATTCCAGATCGGGACTCCATAGTAAACAATTAGATTTAGCCACCCTCACAGTTAAACTATAACACATTTATTTTAACACTAAGGTATGCTTATGTATTTCTGTGTTATTTTAGAAATTCAGTTTCCGGAAGCTATGGGCTTTCACAGGACCAGGTACAGTATCCGCTTAAAACTCAGCCGTCAGCGTTGACTTGCCTTGAGCGGAGTTCATTCTTCCAAATTGAATTTAACACAGACAAATTCAACCCAATAATAACATGAACTATCTTTCACACAGGCTTCCTCATGAGCATTGCATATCTAGACCCAGGAAACATTGAGTCCGACCTTCAGTCTGGAGCCGTGGCAAAGTACCAGGTAAGAATTGTTTTATATTATCCGGTATAAAAACAGTCTTCAACCGGAGATCCACTGATTCAATTGCTAATCATGTCACTTTATTATAGCTACTATGGGTTCTCCTATGGTCAACTATATTGGGACTACTAATGCAACGGTTAGCAGCTCGACTCGGAGTTGTCAGTGGTATGCATCTTGCGGAAGCTTGCTATCGTCGCTATCCAGTTATACCGAGGATTATGTTATGGGTGAGTGCATAGTTACGTTTAATTGAACAAATATACCAATGGTTAAAGGACAAATTGGTCGTGGAGCATTTGGTCACCAAGAGCTATTACCTCGGCAATTGGTCCATCGATCAAATATCCGGGATTCAGATCAATATTGGTTGTGAAGTTGTACCTAGTCTGAAGAAATATAATTCTAGATTATGGTCGAAATTGCTATCATCGGATCCGACATGCAGGAGGTCATTGGGACTGCAATTGCCTTCTATTTGCTATCCAATAAAGCGTATGTTGATCTCATATATATATTAACTGTGTTCAGCGTATCCGGATCATAAATGCAACTCCCAACAAAGTTCTCACCATTATTCATTTCTTCTGCCACATTTAGAATTCCACTGTGGGCAGGAGTCATTATAACGGTGGCGGATACCTTCACGTTTCTCTTCTTGGACAAATATGGTCTGCGTAAGTTGGAAGCCTTTTTCGGACTTTTGATTGCAACAATGGCCTTTTCATTTGGTTACGAGGTAATTGAAATGCATTCATATTGTACAACCATGTAGTAGCAGGTTGAATCTTAGATTATTTCAATTAATTGTTTTGTTCTGATACTTTTTTAGTACATCAAAGTCGCTCCAGATCAAGGAGACGTTTTGAAGGGTATATTTGTCCCTTGGTGCGAGAATTGTGATCACAAGGTGTTTCTTCAAGCTGTGGGCGTTGTTGGCGCAATTATAAGTAAGTGAGATCATATTTGGTATCTCCTCGTTTTACGTGCTTACTCGATTACTCATTTGCGAATTATTCATCAAAACAATTTGAAACATATGTAATGATGTGTTTTTCCAATAGTGCCTCATAACCTGTACCTTCATTCAGCCTTAGTCAAGTCCCGGAATGTGGACAGATCCAAGAAACAGGAAGTGAAAGAAGCAAATAGATATTACTTTATCGAGACTTGTATCGCACTTTTTGTTTCATTCGTTATAAACGTTTTCGTCGTATCAGTGTTTGCCCATGGCATGTACCAGAAAACAAATGCTGATATACGTGACGACTGCATCAAGAACAACAACAGTCATGCATATATTTTCCCGGTGAGTACTGAGCAACATATTGGATGGAAGCACAATTTCCGTTCAATCTCTTACGTCGGATGCTATTTAAAAACGAGTACAAGTCTAATTACTAGTTTAAAAAATAATATTAGAATGACAACTCAACGTTCGAGCCAGATTTGTACAAGGGTGGTGTTTTCCTTGGTTGTTCTTTTGGAACGGCGGCGATGTACATATGGGCTATAGGCATACTTGCAGCTGGTCAATCTTCGACTTGTACCGGCACATATGCTGGCCAGTTCGTCATGGAGGTGATGCACTGATTCTATTCCCTAACCGAATTCTTTGTTGTATCTATTTGTATAAATCGTGTTTAATTTTACGGTCTGCTTTTGATTATATTGGGAATTTAGGGATTCTTGGATTTGAAGTGGCCTCGCTGGAAACGAGTTATCTTGTGCCGAACGATCGCCATATTGCCAACTTTTCTTGTGGCAAAGTTCCAAAACATTGATGACCTTTCTGGAATGAATGATCTGCTGAATGCATTAATGAGTCTCCAGTTGCCCTTTGCTTTACTTCCTCTAATTTCTATGACATGTTCCGAAAGCATCATGGGCGAATTCAAAAATGGACAGTAAGTTAAAAACAAAGTATTCCAATTTTATGATTGTCGAAAGGAGGTCAGGGCTTCTAACGGGTTTGGTCACTGAACATTGTGAACTGATTTCAGTTTCAACCGTCTTGTGTCCTGCATTCTATCCGCTGTCGTGATATTCATCAACACCTACTTCGTTGGTTCCTATGTCATGATGAATTTCTTGGACGTGACGTACCCTTGGTTGGTATACACAGCATTAGGCATTTTTGGAGTTCTCTATCTCGCCTTTTGTCTCTATCTTATGATGCACGTGGCCGCTTCTATGGGTGTCACTTGTTTCGACCGATACTCGGTGAGTTACGTTATGTCATTATACCAACTATATTGATCTGCTGCATTAGCTCAAAACAATTTGAATTTTCCAGTTCTTACGGAGGATTCTCGCTCACGAAAGGGAACCAACAGTCTTACTGAACTCAGAAGAAAGTGGCGGAACGGACAACTATGGGTATGGATCGTGAACACAAAATAACGAATGAATTCTAGTTTTCTTCGAGCACAAATTCTTATACGTCCGAATACTCCTTCAACTTACTATTACTAACAGGTCAATCTCATCATAGCGGATTTCTAACCGTTATGGCTTCCCATCACTGCACCACCACCACCACCTGCTGCTGCCTGAGAGATCTCCCTTCTAAGCTATACTTTACTTAACAATTGCTGCGCTTACTACTGCCGTTGTGCTTGGTTGAGAACTATCCTCTATTCCATCCCATCCATGCGGTTAGAAATCTGATTCCTGAGTGATGGCCAAGTATTTTCTACTAATGTGAACTCAGTCATCTATTTTCGTGATTAAATACAAAGCGTAGTTCTTGACCCAAGATCTACTCACAACACAGCAAAGTATTCGATCTTTGCAAGTGGTAGTAAGATCTAAATCTCCTGGGTGCTCCTCTGAACTGTTAGTGTTAAGCTTATTTGTTAGTTACCATTGACACGAATTATTTATAGCAGAGCATATTGAAATATTGAAAATCCAAAGATAGTTGATAGTCTTGTCGTCTTTGTAAGAATGTTAGAATAATGATATTGTTATATATTGACAAATGATATCAGATGATATTGCGGAATAAAAATATAGCTGAGCGCATACCTATTTCGACGTGAAACAACGTACCTTCCAAACGCCTACCAACATTAACTTTTTGAATTTTTCGCGTTTAGTCCTTCAAGGATGGAGCAGGATTGTCCCATATGCTATGATCTATGGCATGTCATGCCTACTTTGGCCAGGCCTACCTGTTTTTTATATGGATATACATATAATTCAAGTTTGGTTAATTGGGTTCAGGCGTCCGAATGTCACAGTTTAACATAATCCGAAACAGCACGAAGAATAATTACACTTCAATTCAAAGATGTTTCTGTCGGTTGCTATCTGCTTCATCATACGAAAATCACAACTTTGTTGTGACTTTGTGATTTGTGACTCCATTTTCCGTCGGCTAGTTTAACTTATTCCTCCCTAACTCCCAAACAAACGCTGCATTTCGTACACGTTCCATTCCATCTATGTTCCATCTTCCATCATAATTTTTCCCACCTGGATCTCGATGTCAGATTTTACCGCAGATTTGGTTGAAGCAAGAGCAGCTTAGCATGAATTTACCAAATAGACGATAGATGGATTTATTCCACGAAGAAATCATGAGTTTCTGAGCTGAGAAGTCAACCCCGTTAACGTTATACCCTCACTCAACAAACATACTCGCCTCGCTACCCTCCTGAAGATGAGTTCAAAGTAAAATTCTTCCAATACACTCTTTGATCTCCTGTGTATCTGTAATCTGTAATGTTTTACCTGTATGTAGTAGTAGTGGCCAATGGCCAACCCACCTTGATTCGAGTTATAATATTCGAGCCATTTTATCGAGCCCTGTTTATTTGAGAATGGAATCTAGTGGGATATCCTCTTCTCGACTCACTCATCCTGTTCTTCGAGATATGATGCTATCTTATTTACCGGAGGCACAGTTGCCTTGCCGGTTGAAGTAATTCTCCGAGTGCAAGCTGCGTCACCTCCAGTGTTACCTGTT
Source organism: Ceratophysella granulata (assembly GCA_034694905.1). Lineage (NCBI taxonomy): Eukaryota > Metazoa > Arthropoda > Collembola > Poduromorpha > Hypogastruridae > Ceratophysella > Ceratophysella granulata. Next base: position 16,001 of record JAQFYU010000272.1, on the reverse strand, counting down.
ACCTCCGCTCTTCAATTCCGAAACCCGCAGGGGCTGACTGGCACGGATTCGGTGGTTTAAGTCCGGAAATGATCTGGGGAAAGCTGACAAAAAGGCAACGATGGAGGAGAAAAATTGAATGAATGGTTCCTTCCGAGATGAAGAGGTTAAAACAAGTTACAATGGGAGGCGATGTGGCATGGTTTCTGCTTTACTTCAACCCCAAAGCCCAAATGGATCCAATACTGGTTTGTCATCTCTTCTTCGAGTTGTTTCGAAGGGAGAGTTTGAGCAGGGATAGAAACACAAAACAGGGAAACGGACTACGAAAGAGCCACATTATATATTCATCTCTTCTCCACGTAGACAGATCTTCCAACCACCCTTCAGATTAGACGAGTTCCCTTCCAGTACTGAGCCTTGAAGATCCTTCCCCTCCAGGAAATTCCAGGAACGTGGTTCCAGGCCCGGATAAGGAATCATCCTTCCTGAGGTGCACGCAAGAGGCTTCTCTGTACTGAGCCAGAGTCTGGAACGTCAGAGAATAATGTGCGGAGGACCGGGACGAGTCAGTTTGGAATTATTCGGAATTTGCCAATCAGGAAGAGGACAATAAGCGGAGAACGGAGTCGAGGTGTGATTGTGATTAGGAACTTTTCCTCCCGAGTTCATCACAGGGAAAAATGGTTTGAATTGAAGAGAGTTGTACATGTTTTTCCCTTGTACGTTGTTCTGAGTGAGCAAAGAGTCCATTTGACCGCAGTTAGTGGTGGTTGTTGGTGATAGTCGAGTGCGAGGCTATATACTACTTACTGATTCATCCGCCTACATATTGGAATATTAATAATAGGAAGTGGAAAGAGGCACACGGGAGGAAAAAGGACATTTGAGGAGACAGAACAAACATCCTACACTTGGCCTGACAGGTCGAAGGATTTTTTATACCTTTTACGTACCATTTGCTCACTCTTCTGCCTCACTTGACAGTCAAGTTGAGCTTGATTACGTGTTGGCTCGTATAAACTAGACAACTCTGGGAATTTAGCATTAGTTGGTTTCGTACTTGGAGTGCATTCCACGCTCAGGAGTTGGGCCGTTCTCACGTCAAACACTTTAGTATCTCCTTCTGCAGTTTGCCACATTCCGCTCGCTCCAGTCGGACGACCTGCAACGTCAACTCTGTCATTCTGAATTCTGATCCAGTCCTCAGTTCCAAGTCAGAAGAACATTCCATCCGCTGCTCGCAATATGGCCACGAACGGAAAGCTCTCCAGTAAGCTCAACTCGGACGACAACAGGGAGCTCAAAGAAGCGTTTCAAGAAGTAAGTCAATTTCCATTTGGTCCATGTGATCCATTTTGATACGGGAGGCTTATGACTTTAGACGTTCTGCCTGGCCCAACTGCATAAGAAGAGCGTGAGGGAATGATATAATTGCATTACTTAATTATTTGTGGTCACATTTCCCAATTTCGTTCAGGCACGATTCACCAGCCAAACCACACCCTTAATTTATTTCCATTCATGCATGACTCTCCAATATCCCTGAAGCAGTAGGCAGTTTAGCCAGCGGACTCTCTGCATAAGTCGATATTGATATGCGAGCTAATAACAGATGAGGCTCAAACCACTTGCACTTGCGACTTGTGACTGTGACGATTCTATAGGACAGCAGCATAATCAATATTCAATATGCCTCGAAAGTCACGCTCACTTGTATCCTATCTGTAACACATCCTATTAAACTGCACCCGCTATACCCGATTTCACGTGCACACTTTTTCATGTTTATTTCCGATTTCTAAGTCGATCAGAATGATCGACTATAAATCCTGTTGAGAGCAGATCCTAATGGTCAAATTCATTACGGAGATTTCCAAGCGTCATCTAAATTGTGGATATGACGCTCCTCTTCATTTGCAATGCACATATGTATGACATTATCGTATGACTACGTACAACGTATGTTAAATGGTTCCACAGAAGAGATCTTCTCCGTAATCTCCACTTACTCATTGGCTCATCTTCATCAGCAATAATTAAATCTACTTGAATTGAGCAAGTTTAGCAAGAAATGAAATCTAAAAGCTCTTCTTCAAAAAGTGAAGCGAATTAAAGGGTTCAACACTTTTCGGAATTTCTTAAGTTAGGTTAGAGTGTCTATGGTATTTATTCTTGTTAAAGTATCTGATTCGAATTGGAATTAGCACATGGTTTAATGGGAATTTCAACGCTTGATACGTGGTGAATGCCTGCGAGAGGAAATTGGCCTGTGATGCTATGAATGAATGGAGGGAATGCAGAAGCCCAGTGGCGAGGCATGACTAATGCAATAGTTGTATGACTCAGCTTGGTTTCGTAATAGTAAAAAAGCTGGGGAGAGACAGGACACAGGACACACCTTGAGAGATTCTTGTAGAAGTAGCTGAGTAATACCAAAATATTAATCTACCCTGAAAACAACAATAATTTCTGGCCCACATGCCCTCAATACTGTCTCCATTAACAAAGGAAACATACCAGATGTTTTGGCACAGTGAATATATGTACTATGTAATGCATCTATTTATACGTGGGATCATGTCGACCATCATGGTGGGGCTGCCACGCGATATGCGTCGGAAAGTGGTCAAGCGGCTGAGAGTTGAGGGTAGCGGTAGTGCACAAATAAAGCAACCAAATTAAAATTAAGTATTAGCTTTTTTTTTTTTTTTTTTTTTTATTTTAAATACTTTCTGTTTTCTGTTTATGAAATGTAGTTGGTCGAATTGTGAATTGGGAAACACGCGACGGTAACCACTAATGGTAACCGCCCGAAGTATCCACTTACGTGCGTTTCGGTAAACCTAACTTAACCTGAAGTACCGGCTGGTTAACATGAACTTGCAAGTGGTTACCATGTAACTTTTTCCGTGTGTGGCTACCGCGTTTTCCTTAATCCTTTACCAAGATTGAAAATGAACTTACGAAATGTACTGAAAACCCTTTCGCATGAGGCGTGCGCGGGTAAACCAAAATGTGCTGTCTTTTCACCTGTCACGTGGAACCATTAAAAAAAGCCGTGTATCTAATATGCAATATTGCAGCAGCAGCAGTCCTAGTTTTCATCAAATTATAGAGACCGTCCACTGTCCTATTCGGCGACATGAATTTAGAATGGCAGCTTCCGGTCTAGCCAGCATTGTATCATGTCATTAATATTTATTGTGACATTCCTGGAAAGAATTTCTATAAAATAATGGATACACAGTTCAAAGTTCTACGGCAAGATTCATGAGTCGGACTCAGGCCCGAGGTATGCAGTCGGTTTGGTACTCGAGAGTAGAAAGTGAAAATAGCGGTTTTAGAAGTTTCAACTGTATGCCGATTGCCGATAGAAATAGGAGTCGTATCTCAAGAGCACGGTGTGTGAGATTAATGCTTTGTGGATGATGCCTATCAAACAATGGAAACTATCTCAAGGTTTAGAATGAATTGTAGTCACAGGAGTGAAAACGATATCGATTGTATTTTGTATCCGACATGGACCCGGTCCATCGATCCTTGAAGTGTTTCCATGTGATATTAGCTCGAAACTGATCTCATTGCGGTTCCACATAAACCTGCATTAAAAGTCACAATTTAATAACCGACTATGACTATGATTACGTCGGAATGATTCGATGATTAATCACATGTACAGAATTTGTTGAGTTTCATATGCCTTTGAAACGTGAAAAATGTGTTTGATACCCTTCATCACTTGGACTAGAAATTATACATTCTAGTGTTGATGTTGAGTGGTTCTGTGATGATTAGCGTTATCTTTCCTACTCGAAACGTAACCTTGTCCTCTATGCTAATTTATAACAGCACTTTCTTCCATGGTAACCATTATCGTTGCAAAACTTTACATTTTGCATTTTGCATGGAGGGCCTTAGCTTAAAATTAAAAGTGTCATTTTATATCCTTTCACTTGTTTTCGGGTATCAAGCAAAATGGGGATTTCGAGGTTCAATGGCTATCAAGTTTTTAGTATAATAAATAATACAATTATATGGCCAAAAAGACAGACTTAAAGAATCCAAGGACATTTCAACTTCAAAACATGTCGCCTTGTACAACTACACATCAGTACAAACTTCAATCAAAAAGTCACGTTCAGCTTCAGCAAGGGTAAATTCAATTGTATTAACCATCAGAAAATAATTCATAGCAATTAAGTCAGGCACAAAAATTCTTATTAAGTACTTCAGAATTTATTATTCTGTTCAAATGGAAAAAATGACGCAGTTTCAAATTGACTCATTGACTTGAGATTTGTCATTCAAACAACAATCGAGTTATTAAATATTAATTATTGTCGTGTACTTAGGAAATAACGTCGCAGTGACAAATGGCATACAGCACATGTGGAAGACGTATACAGTGACACATTAGCGGCACTGCATTCTTTGGTAGTTTAGAATCGTTCTTTATGAAAATAAACCAAGTGAAATGCATGGAATGCCACAAAATTCATCAAATTAAGTTCATTTGAATACGTCTTTGATAATTAGTCAATAGACTGACTGACGTCAGAGCTGCTACGTGCTACAAATTCAACCTCATTTAAGTTCTGACTCAAACAATGAGAAATCGACTGAAGGGTGACTGTTTGACAGTTCAATTTGCACTGATTTTAAGATATGTGTCCAAGTATAAAATAATTCTAAATATATTTTCAAGGACATCATAAAGCTTAAAAAGGTGTAATGTATTTCTTCATTTACGCATTCGCTATATCCAAATCCACTATGCATTCAATTTTCAATTCAGTTTCGCCCACACAGCAATCCGGTTTACTTAATGTTGGTATTGTTCTGTATTGTTGTTGGGAGCATTGAATCTTGAATCTCCAAACAAACCATACGAGTATTACTTATGTATTCTGTAAGACAGCAGCGCTAGCTCATATACTGAAACGAACCTAGAGCCTATATGTCTTATAAAATGAATAAAAATGTTTTAAACCGACCTAGTCAAATGCAATATGCAATTTGCACAGACCCCAGACCGAGACCTAGTCAACGCTAATTAATAAATAAGCCACAATCATATCATAACTGATCTACCGGAGTCTGGACTTTTCTAGTATTTCTGAACAAAAAAATGAACGGAAAGGAGGGTTGTACGAGTATTTGATGTTTAAATGGTTTTTATGAATGTAGAGTTTAAGTCCACCAGAAATGACTGTTTGAAACCCGAAACGTGTCAAGAGAAAGACTACTTGCCTATTTTTTAATACAGCAGTAGCTCAGCTCTAGTACATAGTACTTTAGTCATTAGTCAGTACTTAGTACATTATGCATTTTTTATAGAGGACTCCTGGATCTAGATTCTATTGATCTTAAACCCGTCTTCTTCGTTACTTACTCGTATTTTCCTTTGATGTTTGGATTGAGCATCTGCATAATTTAATGCCAGCAACTTCTTCAAGCTCTTGGATCGGATACAAGGAATAAGATGGTGCAGAGCTGCTAGCTGAGCATGACTTTGGTTTTACTTATTTACGCTCTTCTTGTAAGGGATGAACGATGTGTTCAATTGTGCACAAGGGAAGGGAGGCGTCTATGTCTTGTCCTTCAAATTGTACAATTCAAAATGCCAGTTCAACTGTATTTTATACATGTAATATGTCAGACGTGCGCCCGTCTTCGGTTCATTGCATAATCTCCGTTTTTTGTGCTTGCTTATGAATATAAGTATTTTTGCAGAATATATTTGACATTATAATTATACAATACTGCGCTATGTGCTCACCCTTTGGACTTCAAAGCAGAAATCCACGAAATAGTGCTCCTTGACCTTGAAGCTTTTGTCCTGGAATGAAACTTGTGCATGGAAAATACGAGAATTTTATCAAGATCAGAAATCAGAACCCGTCAACGACCAATGCTCGCCATGTTACTGAAAGTGAAAACGTTTGAATATTTCAAAGTCCAGTTAAAAGCACTATACATAATAAATAATAACATGTCTTAAATTCGCAATATTGGCTTATATAATGGCTTATGTTTAAACTCGCCCTAAACAATTCCCTTTCTGGCCAGATTTTATCTAAAAGTCACCATTCTCTTTTTCGCCAGATTTTTTTCTTTTTCCCGCCTCGACATATTCCGCTTTTGACCCTATCTATTGTTTTTGGCATTATATAATTACAGTTCTATATTAGTGTTATAGAAAAATGTGCAGTGTACGTACGGCGTTAAAATTATTCCGTTTAACACGAAAATCAGCATTTAATGCTGGAAGAAGTCCAAAAAAGTGCTTATTTGTCAATAATTGATGTGTGAATTATGTGATATTTGTGTAGCTCTATGTGAATAAATCACTTCAAATCTCTTTCTATAAAGTTCCCGAGTATTATAAGCAAATAACAACTTTCCACTCTGATTTCGTAGTGGGCTTTTGGTTTTTATGGTGAAATGTTATGGTGAATAGAAGAATATATGAGATCGGGATAAGGCGAAAAAGAGAATGGTGACTTTTAGTTAAATTCTGGCCGAAAGTATAATTGTTTAGGGTCACATTAGTAATAAGTCTTTTGGATTTGTTAGGTTCATCTATTTAAATTCTCAAGAAGAAGGCTGGTTTATTTAAGGAATTTGAAAGATTTAGTGAAGGCTACTGTCTATTTGTCACTTATACTTACAACTTACAACTTATCCAGCTTAACTTAACCTAAACCTCCTCAGAACAGACTGTTCGACAGTGTACATTAGATGAATATAAGTTAGAGTTAAATTCGCTCGGGGTGATACAAGATTTTTAAATACTTCAAAAGGTAGGATAGTTTTTCAAACCAATAATGCCCGTTTTTGGGCTCTGGTTTAAGGACCTCACAGAAGACTCTTGTCACAGATCCAGCCAGATGCCAGATGTGTTTTGGTGTGAGATATTTGATACCACAAAGACACTGAACAAGCATCTTTTGTGTATGTCCCGAGGAATCGGCATAGATCTGTGCCGTGCCATAAAGGTCGACCAGTTAGAAGGATACTATGTCCTGTATATTTTACGAAAACATGACACGTGTCTCCATGGTTAATTAAAAACTGTTAAAAAAGCAAGTTTTAAAATAGCCCACCTCCAGTGGAGGTGTCATTTCATATTTCATTATTCCACTGTTCGTAGGTACCTTTAATATAAGTCAGAGCAGTTTGTTTCCTTGGATTAGTCGGCTGGAACACGTAGGCGCATAAACATCAGCTTCGCATCAGATTTTCAAGACTATTCTATTTAACGAGATAATGGATCTTCTGAGACTACGGAATTTGAGACTGGACGTAATGCTCGACATTTCTCGTCGAGTGGAAGAGGAGCATAAGAACGTTAGTTTGCATAACTCTGAAATATTTCTCACTCAACACTCCACGTTTCTGTCAATTTCACTCCTAAAGTTTTCACATTATTCTAGTTCGTCTGCATTTACCTGCATTAATTGTTAAATTTTTTTACGATATTCATTGGTATAATTCCGTTTCTATTTCAAAGTGAAGTATTTTCGATAATATAACTAATACTATGTTTTCAATTTTCAGATTGACAAAGACAATAGCGGCTTCATTGATTTCTCCGAGTTGAAGGATGCCTTGGACCAAGTCGGTTTCAAATTACCGGGGTGGAAGGTCCGTCAACTCTTGGAGGAGTTTGACAGTCATGACCAGGCACATCGTTCAAAGCTTTCGTTAGATGAATTCGAAAAGGTAACGCATTGAGCGCAATCCACTCAATATTTTCCTTTGCAACAAAATCGATTACTGAAGAATATGGTTTTAATTCAACTTTCCATGAATTACTTTCTCTCGTAGCTCTGCTGTAAGTTGAAAATGTCGGATGTAGCCACGACGTTCAAGCAAGTTGTGTCCAAGAAAGAGAATCTGCAAACTATTGGTGGAATGTCAGAAGCGTCCAGTGAAGGAACAACTCATTCAGTGAGATTCGAGGAACAATTGGCCTTTTCCCATTGGATCAACGACCATCTAGGACACGATCCACATCTGAAACACTTACTGCCCATTGACGCTGAGGGAAAAGGACTCTACGACAAAGTTAAAGATGGAATTCTTCTGTGGTAAGTTCTGATTCTGCATCAATGTTGACATTAAAAGTTGCATTCTTTCTGAGTATTCGGACTGCTCGAGCTTGTATGAATCAAATAGCTAATCAAAGTGTTACAATTGTAGCAAAATCATCAATCACTCCTGTCCTGACACCATTGACGACAGAGCGATCAACGTGAAGAATTTGACACTGTACACCAAGCACGAGAATCTTACATTGGCACTCAATTCGGCTCAAGCCATCGGCTGCAACATTATCAACATTGATGGCAACGACTTGATTTTGGGAAAACCTCATCTGGTCCTCGGTCTCCTCTGGCAAATTATCCGAGTAGGTGCCAATCATTAATTGTTTGGGAGAATGCATGTGTGTGGATGTGGAACCAAGTATTAAGTAAAGTTTCGTATTTCTTAGATCGGCCTGTTCAGCCAAATTACCTTGGAACATTGTCCTGGACTCGCCAACCTTCTGAATGAAGATGAGAAAATCGAGGATTTGGTTCGTCTTCCTCCAGAAGCCATTCTGTTGAGATGGGTCAACTACCATTTGGACAGAGCTGGCGTCAACCGAAGATGTAACAACTTCTCGGGTGACATCACGGATTCCGAAATCTACAGCCACTTGCTCTACCAAATTGCTCCAAAGGAAGCTGGTGTGACCAAAGAGTCACTCATGGTATGCAAATTCCTCAGAGACATCCGTTTCAATTTCCCACATTCATTCATTCATGTCCAGTCACTTTATTGACTATTTTTTATCTGAATTCTAGGAGAGAGATTTGATATCTCGAGCTGAGATTATGCTTCAACAAGCGGAGAAGCTGGGCTGCAGGTCTTTTGTCACAGCCGACGACGTTGTCAAAGGAGTGAACAAGTTGAACTTGGCTTTTGTTGCAAATCTGTTCAACAATCATCCTGGCCTCGACAAGCCAGACAATGTGGATCAATTCTTGGAAAACGTTGAGGAAACTCGGGAAGAGAAAAGTAAATAATGAAAAACCCGTTTTCACGAATCCACTTTGCCTCTCTTTTTCTTATCCGTTCTTTGTGTTATCAGCGTATCGAAACTGGATGAACTCCATGGGCGTTGCCCCGCACGTGAATTGGCTCTACTCGGATCTTGCTGATGGATTGGTCATTTTTCAATTATACGATATCATCAAGCCAGGAATTGTGGACTGGAACCGTGTACACAAGTAAGTACATATTTTCAAGTTGACCAGCATGATGAGCAGCTTGAGATTGGCTTGTACAATGAGATGTCAACATTTCAACTGACTTTTCTTCACAGGAAATTCTCCAAGCTTCGAAAGTTCATGGAAAAGTTGGAAAATTGTAATTATGCGGTTGAGCTGGGTAAACAACTCAAGTTTTCACTCGTTGGAATTGCTGGACAGGACATTTCTGATGGAAATCCCACTCTAACCCTTGGTACGTCGCCTGTAATGCCTCTTTTCCTTCTGTCCGTCCCGATCCCAAGTCGTTAAGGACTAAGCCCAAATAATGGGATGTCGGGATTAGGCTTTGGAGAGAGCCGATGTAGTGCCGAGTGCTCAGTGAGCGTGAGAGTGACAGGGATTGATTCTTTTCCTTGTTCCATTACAGCCTTGATTTGGCAGTTGATGAGAGCTTACACCCTGTCCGTCCTGACTCAGTTGGCCAACTCTGGAAATCCGATGGTCGAGCGAGAAATCATTGACTGGGTCAACAGTAAATTGACTTCTGCCGGAAAAACCACGAGTATTCGAAGCTTCCAAGACAGTTCCATTGCAGATGCTCGTGTGATCATCGATCTCATTGATGCTATTAAGCCGGGCAGTATCAATTATGACGTTGTCAAGGACACTCGCACTGAAGAGGTTAGTAGCTGGCAGAATACGCTATTTGGATGCTCTTCCATTCTTCGCCAAGCGATCCGTGATCCGTCTCTCGTAGAGGGACCATGCAGTGTCGTATACATTTACAGAACTCGTATCTCTGGGATGAATCTGGCGCTGGGTATTCATAATTTAGTTTCTCGTTGCCTGCAAAGATGCAAATCACGCTGTTTTTAGAAATAAGTCACATTTACGTCTGGAATATTCATAGGGTAAACTTGTTCCCAGGGGCTCAGGTTTCCAGCATGGCATAAACTAGGTTGTTACTTCCCATGCTGTAAGCCCGCAGTTTTGCAAATGTGATGCAGAAAAGCCAAGGGAAAGACACTTTTCAACTTGAAATAAATACTGTGAATGTCTTGTCTACTTGCAGGATAACATGGCGAATGCCAAGTACGCTGTGTCCATGGCGAGAAAGGTTGGAGCCCGAGTATACGCTTTGCCCGAAGACATTGCGGAAGTGAAGAGCAAGATGGTGATGACAGTATTTGCCTGTTTGATGGCTCGGGACTACATCCCGAACATGGATAGCAAAACGACAGCAACGGGTGGAACAGCCTAAAAGACATGAGAGGAGCCCTTCCTTTGGAACATGAGTACTTTTCAGTCCTGATTTCTGTATAGTATTTCCACTAATCGAATATTTGCAACGAGAAAAACCAAAGTGCTTTGTAGCAAAAAATTACATAAGCCTGGTCCAGATTTACGATTACGACGGTAGTTGCTAGTAAGTATTAGTAGCAATAACATGTCAACTTGTATTAAGATAATCATAACTACCTTACTGCAAACTGCTTTGCATAATGAGCTTTATTTTTCTTTATTGATAGGAAGTGAGAAAACATTCTGTAGCCTTGCTTGCATAGTTATGAAGCAAAGAAAGTCCAAGTGTTGCCAATTACAAAATAGCTTTATGTTCTATCCAACCTCAAAACTTCCTTCATGCAAAGGTGTAACGCTCCATTCATTTAAATTCTATTGAAACAAAATGTATGAACGGGAACGGAGGCGAAAGAAAAAAAACTTATTGATTATGTGATTTAAAAGTAAATATGAACGATAAGTGGCGATTGAATGACAATTTCAGGCATTGTCTGAACATTAACCAAAAGTCTTCGAGAAGCATTACTAAAGACGAAGTATGCACAGAGCCAACTGTAATCTAGAGTACTTATGTGTTAAAAGTAAAATAAATGAAAAAATCTAAACTACCCATAATTTACCTGTAACAATAATATAAGGGTTGCCTTACTGGAATAAACAACAAATTGTAAGATACGGTCCATGCTTGTGAACTTCATTATAAATTATAATTGTCTTTTGATAGATTTGTACTTCTTCCTAAATGTGTTCTGTGTGTGTATTTATAAAAACGTGATTTGGTATGTAGTTGTGATTTGTAAGGACTCTGAATATCTTCCACCAAAATAAAAATCTATATTTGGCCACAAATTTTATAAAATGCATAACCCCATATTTCATGAACAGAGATATGCGTAGTGCGATAGAGTATTTTAAGGCGAGAGGCGACAGGCGACATCAAATAAATTGAGGCACTTAAAAAGGGCATCTTAAAAACTGCACGACAAGCACTGCAACACTGCGAAGAGCAACATCATATTCGCCACAGACCATGGCGCTAGCACTAAGAAGAGCATCATGAAATCTGCAACCTAAAAACCGCAGCGCTAAGAAGAGCGATAAGAAACCTGCAACTAACATATAAAACCGAAGCACTAAGAAAAGCTGCATAAACCCGAGCCTAAAACCCGCATTACAGCCGCAAAATTTAGAGCAAAACGACACGAGCTGAACACAAAATACACTTGTTATTTGAAAAAATAATTGAATTATGGATAGTTATTATATATCTCATCGACTGCATAAACGGTCCATCACCAATACAGAATACATAACATGAAATCAAATTGAAAATTTATACTCAATGGTTTTGAGACAAAATCAAGCTCGAAATAGAAAAATTACAATCGTCCATCCATTCCAAAATCAAAATTAATTACTTGGAACCCAAAAAGTTTCCAAATCAGATGACTTTGCCCATCGCTGATGAAGAAGACGCGTTATTATATGTATAAGTTCAACATAAAAAATTCAGAATTAGATACGAGAAAAACATTTTAAACTGTCATTTTGTCAATAAAAAGATACACTTTATTTTTCAGCTCCCTCGTTGAACTGCTCGCTTGGTCAATTTAACAATCTCAATCTACCGAGCTTCAATCCAGCCAGATTACTGTTAGAGTTGTAAACGAACCCTCAGTAGACCCGGACCGACAAAGCCGACTTGGTCATTACATTTATTTCCGTCGAATTCATAACATGGAATATGTGAAGCGTGCATCCAATTAATCAGATTGAAAACCTTTGATAGGATTAGTTACTCAATGAAATTGAATCACTCCTGGTACCCAAGGTTCATGAAAACAGCAATTACGACTCATCGATGCAATAAATGAGACGCATTGTTCAAAATATGTCCTCATCTCATAATTACATTACGGGCTCAATTCATTGAGTGCTACAGTTCTTTGAATTAAAATTCAGTAGTTGGAAGAATTCCTGGAAGTCAATTCTCCAGTTGTAGTTCCTTTGTATTTTGTTTTGTGAAAATATTGGATTCCAAGTAGTGATTCTTTGTATGTAAATGAGATACAGTGCCGACTAAGGAGACAGATCCGTCTCGAATCGCTCTGTGGATTGTCGATTAGCATCTTTAATCTCAATGTGAAATGTTCCTGGAATTCCCTTTGAACCTCGCCATGTCAAGAGTTGACAAGACTGAGCTGTAGGCTGAATATATCCTGGACAAATCTATTGAAATTCCACCTGGATGAACATTGGGATACGCTATTGGATTGAAAGTAAGTACATGGTATTTGTACCAGACGACTTGTTTCGAATATAAATGAACCAAGATCAAAGTAAAGCTCGGTCGATCTGATTTGCCCACAAAACATATTCAATGACCGAGAGATGTGAATGTGAAGGTGAGATCTGCAAATTGCAAATTCATATTTCAGGTCATTCATTCCCAAATCAGATTTCACATATCCTTTCAAAGGGTCACAGGGAACGAAGTTCGGTGAACTCGACATGGTTTAGAACTTCAAAGCGTGTTTACCAATACAATGGAGGACCGTCTAATATTGAAACTTGCGAATTCTTTAGAAAATCCATAGTTTGTAGTATTTAATTGTGAAAGGTCAGGTTTATGAATTCCAGTAGGGACAGCCACATCGGGTTGCTGTCATGTTTGGATATTACAATAAAGCCCTAAGAGGAAATCAAGCTCCAATAATCGAGCTCCTCGCGGATCTGGCTCTGGATTCGGATCCATTTTCCCCCAGATTCGGGTCGGAATCCTAAATATTTGGGAATCCTACTTTCTGATCTGAATCCGGTGAAAAATTGGGATTGGATCCGAGGATCTGGAACTCAGCAGATCCTTACACTTGCCAAAATCTTTTAAATCGTATTTTTACGTGATATTTTGCCGTATTAAATCGGATCCGGATCAGAAATCGGATTCCAATCGGTAAATTTGGCCGTATCCGGTTCGGATCCTAGTGGCAATTGAATCCGGATCCGGCAAAAACGGCAATATCTCCAGTTTTGAAAATACATTCAAAACTCCATAACTTCCTCCCTTTTCTGGAGAAGGTCACGGGTTCCAAATGTCGAATTCGATAAATATGGGGAGGAGATGTTTAATGTGTTTACATTGAACTTCATTTGAATACTAACACGCACAACCTTTAGTTATGCAAGGCAGTCTATTTCTCATAGACTGTCGATATTGTGACAACAGGCAGCTCATTAGCTAGTCATTAGCTGCCAATTAAGAAGAGGTGAGCTATAGGAGGATATCACTATAGCTACGACACACTTTTGGCTTTTGTTCTACGTTCACGCTAAATGTTATGTTTGTGAGGTAATGTGACTATTGGGAATGAATGTTCCTGATTGACCCAGGCCTCCTGGCCGGAATGGCCTAGCCCCAATCCGACCTACCGTTTTTTTTTTGGGTTTGAGCCTGATTAAAATCAATTCTCATTCTCATTAGGAAGACAGAAGAGTTGGAACTTGTGTGGAGAGTTGAATTAGGAAGAGCTGAGCTGGGGCTTGGGAGTTAGACACTTTCACTTCAGGCCGCACAGAGTCCCGAAGTTTTGTAATTATATCTCCTTCTCAGTTTAAACTCCGTTACTACAAATGATTGTTAACATTCTCTGCCTCTTCCCAGCAGCCTCACGGCGCTCCACACCTTTCTTCTTTCTCAAACGACTGGAGTTGGGCTCTAAATCAAGCCTCAGCTCATCCCAAAACAATTCCCAAAGAAGACCTCCAAGCCAAAAATCCCGGACTACCTTATGAAAAAAAACTTTGTTTGAACATGACATTTATAACGTGTGGAAAGAGCGGAATCCGGGAGTTGGGCGGAACATTTGAGCTCGGATTCTTTAACCGTCTAACCTCCACCGCACCTCAGCTAATAAAGAGAGGCTGGAACGGGTGGAATGAGCGGATCCATGCGCCATTGAGCTCTAAATCCTCTCAGCTGCTCTCCACTAATGTAGCCTGCTTCCCAGGGTTCTGGTCCGTGGTTACAGCCAATTCAATGGACTTTCACCTGGATCTAATGTAGTCAGATTTACGCCTTGGAAAATCCATCGTCATACTAAATTACCTGGAATCATGATCGGAATTTATCCAAACAGAAAATTAATAAATCGAAAAATAAAAAAAGTTTCAGGAAGCATACAACCCTGGAACTACTGGTCCAAGCTCGTGCTCAAGTAGTCCCTGAGAACTCGACTCCTGAATCATTGTCAAAATCCGAGTTTCGAAGCACCTCATTTCCTAAGTAATTTGGACGAATCTCGACGTGGAGAAAGTTGGGATGGTTACTTAATTAAGCTGAAATATACGCTGACTCAAATTCCTTGAAGCACGAAGCTAGCACATGGTGCGTCCATGGTCCAATGTATACAAATGCATCGGACATCCGATATCTTGCCTGAGACAAGGTTAAATACGAGACATTTGCCCCTTAACTTTTCCCAACAACTTATCGCCAACAGTCTTTGTCTCTGTAAAGTTCCGAGAAAGAAATTCCGCCAGTCCTTGAGCTCCTCGAGTCTAATGCTTTCCAGTTCCACCTCCAGCTTAGCCACAGAGCGGTCTGAGAGGAAGGTCCTCCGTTCGTGGCGTGGACCGTGCATACGTAGGTGCCTGGAGGGATTTGAGTGACAGTGACAAGGTTCAATTCCCAAGCCAGCAAACTTCAACCGAGTTCCACCTTACTTTCCGCGTGTCCAACGGAAGCTAGGTTTTATGGGCTTCCCACTTTCTCCTTGGGGATGTTGACTCAGCCTGTTTTCGGAACAGGTTTGGATTTAATTTTAAAAGGGACTTCGTGCATGGTTTTCATCCGCTTGGGGTGAACGGATTTCAACAAACTTTCACCCGAATTTTGATGCCTAGCGGGTTATACCTCACAATTCTTACAAGTAAATAATTTCTCAGGCGTGCAACCGATCCCGCGGAGATTTACGTTACAGTAATCTTCTAATATTAGAAGACTATTATTAGAAGGTTAAGTTGAGGGTGCCTGTTGACGGGTTATCTGGTAATTTAGCTGTCACACGAAGGCTGTTCCACAAGTGTTCGTACTTTTTTGAAAAACTGTGAAGCTGATATAAAATGAGTGTCTTGTGTTGAAACTTTCACCACTTGTGAAGTTCTAAAAAGCATCATTGTAACAAATACAATTGTAAACCCGTAAAAATATATATGGCCTATGGCGTTTATATTAAAATATCAGTAGTAAGGAACTTTGTAATCCTATCAGAAATAGTTTCTTACTCTATCTTTTTAACATTCTCTCTTCTTTCTTATTTATTTATTTATTTATTTAAACCAAAAGATATCATTTTCATAATTACATTAAGTACATTACCATGGAAAACAGGCATACCCAAGAATGGGATTTACAACCTGAATTCAACTTAAAATAAAATTGTGGTAGAATGATAAAGT
>JAQFYU010000271.1:0-25895 GCA_034694905.1 Ceratophysella granulata | reverse complement strand
TCACTTTGTAAGTGTACCGAATTCCTCGTCAAAAATTGCCCATTTTATGGGGTTAATAAATAAATAAATAAATAAATAAATTGTCAAATATTATCAAATATTGAAGAAAGATCAAATTGAAGACCGGAATATGGTAACTCCTAGAATTGGTACTACTAAAATACCTGGCCATGTCCAATCACCGGATGGAATCTGAGCTCTAATTTCGATTTTTCCATATGTAAATGAAAATGAGCCTTTGGTTCGAAGTCGTCCCGAAATGACCGGCTGAATTATATTCGTACCACTGGCAGTCTTACCGCAGCATTCTGCACATCCAAAATCGTCGGTGCAACTGGAAAATTAAATCAAATGAAACATTTAATCATTTGAACTATTTTTACAGTTCACAACTAAATAGTTTGTGTACCCTTCTAATTCCACGGTGCCACTATAAAGAAATTCCTCCCCGAATTTATCAGCGGTGAGCGTTGGTTTGATGTAAAGCAATCCGTCTCTAACAAAAGTGTTTTCGGAGCTAGAGTTGTAGATTTGAAATTCAGCGTTCTGGAATTTACAGAAATACATTTTGTAAGTGTAAGGCCTTTGAATTTTTTAAAGTTATACTTACTCCTCCTCCGTTCATATTGATTTCGTGTTTCCAAATGTCAGTATTGAAAGTGTCAAACTCATCCTGGAAAATTATATCACCGGGTGCATACACAAGCCCACGGCTCGATGTGGAAATGGACACCTGCTTTAGAGCTTAAATATATAAATAAAAATTAGATTAATAATTAAGTAGTGATACACCTACAGCGTACAGACAATTTTACTTACGAGAAGACGCCAGAACACTTCCTATGACACATAGTACAACGGTGAGAACAAACATGTTAGCCATATTATGGCTTTTCAAATACGATTTACTCGTACCAAACTCCGCACTATGTATTGTATTGTCCCTTCAGAACTATTAAAGAACTGAATGCATTTGATTCGATTATGTTAGGTTAAATAATAAAGTAATCTGAAATTTTGGATTTCATCTGTTACGCAACTTATTCCCGTGGATAGATAAACTTTATCTCTTCAAACTTCTGTTGTTCTCAAGAGGTGTAGTCACGTTTACAGTTAATAATTATATAATTTACATTTCTTTTTTATAACGACTCTATAAATATTCTTTTATTTAAACTTTAAACTTCCACTTATTACATTTCTATTTTCTATTCACATGTTGTGTTCCTTGCGGTAGTGCGGTAGTGGATGGAAACTTTCTTGTTTCACATAATATTTTATTTCATTTTACCGGTGCTTGCTGTGAGACCATTATGTTGACCTACTCTCCGATGTGATGACTGATGATGATGACTCATAAGTTAAGTGCTAAATGTAAATTACATACTAAACGTTATACATATATGGGGCTTTTTGTGGGACCAGCTGCGCGGGGACCAGTCTTTGCGGAAATACGTGTATAAATATACATAAAACATGAACATATAAAATATATTTATTTGTTTGCATATAGAACATTTGTAACAAATCCTTACTGAATCCTTCTCATAATAAACCACTTTAAGTTCATGTTAGTATTTGCTTTTTGAATAGCAACTATGAATATTTTGTCACATTGATACATTCGTATTTGCTTGTAGTCTGCAAAAATTCTATCAATGCAGTACGAAGGTCTGTATGTTTGATGCAGCAATGATAGAAGTATTAAAACATAGAACATCTCTGAACTTCGTTAGCAACCTGAAAATTATTGAATACATCCAGTAAACTCTTTCGTTTTCACGGAGTAGTGGAAGCGGATGTAGTGAAATGCAAATAAGTTCAATGAGTCGTTTAGTACAGGCCGGAAATTCTCATGCACGAAGAATATCAATCTATATGCATGCTGGCGATTGTGTAGTGTAAATGAACAAAATTAGTAATTCTGCATACAAATTACAAATATGGATATAGATTCATTAACAGATGAACACGACTTTCCGCAAAGGTTCATAAAATACTTTGAGTGCCGCTTTTGGTTACGCTATTAAGTGTGAAGTGAAGTGTGCGTTGAAATTACTGTACTTATTAAATTACAAATGAATGGTCCAAACTCATATGACACGTCAATTTGTGTGTACTTCGATTGATTCTTGAGTACAACTTCACAAAAAAAAATTCATAAACTGCTGCCCGAGATTAAATATCTTGGCGCAAACAAACAGCCAGGTTCAAACCAGCAACTGTGCAGTGCAACTCTTCTACTTTCGTTGTCACTTGTCACCCTTCACTCTATACTTGACATTCAAATGTATATAGTACTTAACATGATTAGATATTAATATTATTTGAATCGGATTCCACATTCTGTACAGCCTTTAAATTATGAGCATTTAATTTGCTTCCGATCCTAGTCAATGATTAATTTTGCCTAAACTCGGGACAAGCGTTGAAAATTAAATTGCTTTGGCTTCGAATTTCTACAATGACAAGTAGTTTACCAATTCTGATTTTGATCTGTGCATTGGACCCGATTGTCCAGGTTATCTGCCAAGATGATCAAGGGATATACAAAATTGGAACTGGAATTGCGGACATTACTGGACCAGCGGCGGGTGTAGTTCTGGTGAATTAAAATCATTTAAACAGAATTCATTTTGCATTATTGAAAATTGTGGAAATTTTGATGTAAACTATTTTGTTCCAGAATGGCTATGTTAATCCTATAACCCTGGGTGCAGGTGTTCACACGAGGGTCCATGCTAGATCATTCGTTGTCGAGTCCATCACGTCAGGAAATCGGAATGTCTTTGTTACTTGCGATTTGGGCATGATGGACCACGGTATCAAATTGGAGGTATGTGTCAGAATTCATGAATTGGCTAAAACAATTCAGTATTCAATAGAAAATTAAAATATGTGTAGCTTAGGCTCCAAAATAAAAACGGCGGCGCTATAAGTGCAGAATGTTGACGCATTTATTAATTATTTTATTTTATTTTATTTTAACTTCTTTTATTATTTTTTATAGTTGATTTATCACTATTTGATTTTGTTTTTTTATACTGATATAAGCGAATTTCATTTAACATTGACATACAACTATATAGCGCCAACTTTCTATATTTAGCTCCAATTTTTTGCATTGTAGCACCAGATTTCTGTATTTTAGCGCCACATATGTATAACAAAAAATCCAATACCCAAGAGTTCTGTTACAGGTGGTGAAAAAACTGAAAGCCAAATACGGAAACGAGAAATATACCGAGAAAAACGTCATGATCAGCGCAACACATACGCACAGCAGTCCTTCCGGTTTCATGCAGTACTACGCCTATCTAGTAATTGAAAGCTATGGATTCAATCCACTGAGTTTCTGGTCAATCGTGGACGGGATATTCGAAAGTATCGTTCAAGCTGATGAAAAATTAGTCCTTGGAAAAATATTCAAGAACAAAGGTGAACTCTTGGGGTACAACGGAAATCGAGGTGAAGCACAATACGAAGCAAATCCAGAAGCAGAGAAGGCTATGTACGAATACAACGTTGACAAGGAAATGACAATACTCAGATTTGACGCGGTTAATGCTGAAAACGAGCTCGCTGAACCTTTGGGCGTTTTTACTTGGTGGCCAGCCCATCCGATAGCCTTCAATGGCGGTTTGAATCCACTAGTGTCATCAGACATGAAAGGATTTGCTTCCGTGTCATGTTTGACTATGCAATGAATCCAGGAGTTTCAGCTCGACCTGGTCGAGGCAAATTCGTTGCAGGATTTGCATCCAGTAACTTGGGAGACGTAACACCGCGATATGGAGATGCACTACAGCCAGAGGATGATCTCGAGAAAGTTCGTATGGTGGGAACGGCTCAGTTTGAAAAAGCTTATGAATTGTATTCGGATTCAGAAAATCTCGTCCAAGTCAAAGGTCCTATTCAAGTCGTTCAGCAATATGTTGACATGACAAATATTCAGGTAAATGGGGTAAAATACATAATCGTATCGTTTTCAAGTACGAGGGCAGACATGGGGAAAATCGTTTGATTTTGAAAATTAATGATTTTGAAAACACGATTTGGAATTATAAAATAATTTGGTATAAGTTGATTGATTTTTCTCTCTTGATCTCGACGAATTTCGAGAGTAAATGATTTTGGATGTTGGAAATTATGATATAAATAGAATGGTGATTAATATCGTATATGCACAGAAAAATAGGGATTTTCAATCACGCATTTTCATTGATTCGGATTTTGTGATTTTTAATTTCACACGAAATGTGACTTTGATTATGAATTTGTAAGTCATCGTTATATAAGTTTGCCGTTTGCCCATCCCTGGAAGTGGATCAATTTTACCAATTCGACTAACTCTTTGTCCAGGTGACGGTTAATAATTCAGAAGGGCAACCCGAAATAAAATCGACCTGCAAGGCGGCGCTTGGGTACTCCTACGTGGGGCTCAGACCTGAAAACAAGGAGCTCTGGGATCTGCTCTTGTCGTCCTTTAACATTACACCCAGTGCGGAGATGGTGGCATGTCAACAGTAAGTCTGTCGCTTCTCAAAAAATGTACTGATTAGCTGTTTAACTTGTACCGCTTAATTTTACGTTTATCAAAATATATGTACATAGTCCAAAACCAGTGGCTCTGCCAGCTGGAGAAATGCATCTACCTTGGGAATGGGCTCCATCTATTGTGGATCTTCAAATCTTTCGAATTGGTAACGTGGATATCGTGAGCACACCTGGTGAATTTACCACAATGGCTGGGAGACGGCTTCGTAGAGCCATTCAAGAACTCGTTCCTTCAGATCATGACGTCATTATTGCTGGCTTGGTCAACAATTACATCAACTACATTGTTACTCCAGAGGAATACGGCCTTCTACCACTTCAAGACGATGAAGCTGGTGCGACTTTGTTTGGTCAATACACGCTCAATGCAATCATCCAGACTCAGGAAGCTCTCATGACCGCCCTGAGCAATGTACGTACTTCTCTGTAAAATGACATCATTTAACTGTACATGCATTTATTTACATGGCTGCTGTAATATTTTCAGAACGATGAAGTTGACCAGGGACCCATCCCGCCAAACTTTATTGACATGGTGAGAAAGGAAATTCCGGATCGGGTTGATCGTCTACCAGCAAACCGAAGTTGGGGTGACGTAGTTGAGCAGCCAGAAGATTCCGTTAATGCTGGAACAGATCTTCGCGTTGTGTTCATCACACCCAGCTTGCGGCACCACCCGCTTCGTGGCCAATCACATTTTCAGATCGAGAGATTATTGGATGCCGATTCGGATTCATGGGAACTCATGAGAACTGATGCTGATTTGGATACAACGTATGCTCATATTTCAATTAGACATTTCTACAAGGATTTCACAACGTGAACATTATTTTTGAACCAGGTTTGCTTGGAATTTCTTATTGAACCTTGGCGTTGTGAGATGGCGGATTCCCCTGGACACATCATTAGAAGGCACATACCGAGTCACCCAGACTGGCTACTACCTGGAAGCTGAAGGGGAAGATCTTAAATCGTATTCCAGATCCACGCAACCATTTCAGGTGAGCGAAAGTGAAAAATTCTTTTGCTACAAGCCACAAGGTCAACTTGGTATTTGACTATTCACAAATATTTTGTATAGATCTTTGTTGAGAATTTAATCACCGACTCAACACCGCAGACAACATCCGATTCCAGTGACAAATCAACAACAGAATATTATGAAACTACTACGCCTGATAATTCTGCAACGCTTAATTTCGTGAGTTACATTGGAATTTTAGTTTCGCTTCTATTGAGTCACATGCTAATCTGAGCTTATGTACTGCTGAACTCGAACATCCACAATAAAATGTTTAAGGACAAAGAGTTCCGTGTAATACTTTAACTAACGGTGTGGTAGAGCTTGATCGAAATCTATTAAATATTATTTAATCTGCATATTTTTGTACTTATATTTTGTGAGATGAGACACCAATCATCATCTGTATCTACAGAGCTTAGATAGGCAACTTAGGCCCTCCGGCCATACAGCCCTCCGAAGGCCATTTGTCCATCTATGCTGCAGAGTGATACACGAAATTAAATTGTCATATATTTTTAACATTGACGCCAGGAACCCGCTATGCTAAACACCAACACCCACCGTTTATGTCCGCTGGCAAGTTATTTCTTTGCAATTTTGAGCAGTCGGTACTTCGGCCACAGTTTTAATACATTTGTGCTTCGTATTCAGGCATTTGCGAACAGTGCGAACGCACAGGGCCTACCGATTTTAGGGGCCTACCGAAACAAAGTTTATACTAGACATGTTTCACTATTCTTAAGCTAAGACCAAACTCAGGTTCGTAGGTTATAAACCTTGAATTGCAAATTGCAATTGAGGCATATTCGAAATCATGAAAAGCATTTAAATTCTTTGTGAAGATGTATATTCATTCAGACGCATGTTAGGCCAAGTTCGAAATCCAAAAACGACCATGACAATGCAGATAAGTATATTATTCAATTTTTAGCACCACTGCCAACCTCGATCAATATTTTAGCTAAATTACTTTCGAACAATAGATTTAACGGAGAGTGGTAAATATGCATTAAATATTAAGTATTTCGCAATATAAATTCGAGTCAGCAAATTTCTAGACAATGAAATGTTGAAACAAAATCAATTCAGATAGCCATTGAGATTATAAACCTCTTTAAAAATTGTTGAATGGAAACCTGCAGTAGTAATAAAAATTGCCTTCAAAAAGTGTTCAAAAATACCGTAAAAGCGCTAAAATATGTGAAAAAACTTGTATTTTCAAACTTTTCAAATAAAAATGCACCAAAATTAGAAATACGTCTAAATATAGAACTATTCGGTAAAGCCTTAAGTATGCAACTTTATGGTTTAATGGTCAACAGCGATCCTCCGGGAACATCTATCTTGGTATTGGAACACGATATTTTATTAGTATTAGTATTATTAGTGTTACATTTTAGTTTTCAAGAGATTTTAGAATATTCCAAAGATTTGAGAAACTCTGCCGGTATTAATCGCTTTCGGGCGCTGATTTCTGATCATGACACATGACCTAGTCTATAACTCTTAACTCTTATCCATTTTCCATTTGTCCAACATAAAAGATCCAATTCAGTCTTTAATTTCAGTCGAAAATGATGTACGCATTAATGTAGCCTTATGGGTAAAAATATTTCTAACGTTTAAAATAGGAAAAGCGAGAAGAATTGGTTTTCGACAAAATTGTAGTAGTGGATATAGACCTAGAGATAGGCGTAATGCGTAGTAAATAGCACTATACTATTTTATTATTAAAAATTTTGGAAGATTTTATGCTTCTTGCCCCGGGCCTACCAATGAGCTCCGCCGGCCCTGTTCGTATTCGATTTATTTGAATGAAATACATTGGTTTACTTAACGTTTTTTTACATATCACTCTTTCAGGCATACTAAAATGAACACAGTGTAGATAACGAAAGCTAAACTGAGGCTGGCCAACGAGAACATAAACAGGTTCAGTTCTGGTTGTTTGTATCTGTTTTTCTGAAGCCACTGCAAAAAATAGAAATAATGTTAGACGAGAGCTCTGCAGAAGTTTTCAAGGACTACATTTAGTCAGAAACTTACATCAAGCAGTCCGAGTTCATCTTCTAATGACCCTCTGAAAATGGACGGGAATTTTCTTCTGAAGTAGACTATTGCTGGCACCTACCGGATTGAGTAGAGAGTTTTAAGGTTTTCTCTTA
Source organism: Ceratophysella granulata (assembly GCA_034694905.1). Classification (NCBI taxonomy): domain Eukaryota; kingdom Metazoa; phylum Arthropoda; class Collembola; order Poduromorpha; family Hypogastruridae; genus Ceratophysella; species Ceratophysella granulata. Next base: position 18,149 of record JAQFYU010000271.1, on the reverse strand, counting down.
AATTATGAGCTGTATAAAGTTTACAATAGTCGAACTACCTTTCCCACTCCCCATTTCTTGGCATATTTTGTGTCTTTGATTTTAACGAAGAGAATGTCCAAGTTATCCGTCTCGGTATCGATCGATTCGAGATCTTCGAGAATATCGTCACACTTGGGACAATCGTCTTCATCTGCACAGAAGGAAGGAAATTCATAATTCAGGTCTCTCAATTTTGTTTAAAGAACTCTAAGGCGCACGACGCACGACAAAAATACTCACAAAAGTAGACGCAAATGTAATCGTTGTCGTCCAGTAGCTTTTCCAACATTCGTCGGTTGACCTAAGAGGAGAGAAAGATTTAATACAACTACAATTTGATTTCTTCTGATGTAACTTGGAAATATTTGCTGTACCTCCTCAATTTCACCAGGCAATGCGAATGCTTCGTTTGAAGTCAGCCAACCTACGAAGCAGCAGAATTGATCAATCTTAATTGTACTGGCTTCTCCAAAACCGGTAGTCAATAGCTTAATTTTTGAAAATACCAAGAATAGCTTGAGGATCCGTTAAATCCCCTTCATAAATGAGCGCTGTTCCTCTTCTGAAGTAGGCTAGCGTCGGGATGCTCATTATGCCGAATTCCTGAGCAACTTCTCCTTCCGGTACTTTCACCATGTCAATTCCTAAAACATGTTCACCATTAATTAATTACGAACAAACAACTCTAAATTCATGGAATGATTGGAGCCATTAACGCAAACGTACCAAATGAATCCGCTTCATCGTCGATTTCTTCCAATGCTACGAGAAAATCGCAACCATCGTCTCCACATGCATCTTCGTCATCTAAATGTTTATGTTTTTCTTAAAATACTACAATATGGATCTCACACTCCAACAGCGTATAACAGATTCCTTAACTCACAAAATATTACAGACAAGAAAGGCGATGTGTCAACGAGTCTTTCGAGCATTTTTTGATTCACGGCCTCAATTTCATCAGCTAATTCCCGATTTTCGTCATCCGTCAACCATTCAAGCACTGTCGATACAAAATTGCAGAAATTCATTTAATTCATAAAGTCCTTGATTTATTAATGCTTTCTAGCAACTTACCCATATCTTCATTCTTCAAATCTCCTTCGAACAACAATGGATTACCATTCCTATGAAGAATCAATCCAGATATAAGTATTTTGATAGGTAGCTAGTTAACCTAGTTAAAATATCATTACCGGAAGAACAGAAGTGCAGGGAAGCTTGTAATTCCGTAACGCTTGGCCAATTGTGGATCATTGATCTTCACCATGGAGATTCCATACATATCTAGGTCATCATCGCTAGGAAAGACATGTAACAGACGAAGACGTTTAATATATTCTTTGAACCATTGTTTGCACGCCAAATTCTTTAGTATTTGAACCAAACGTTTTTACACACATTTTACACACACAGTATCTATTGTCTTACATCTATTCAGCGAAAGAATTTATTCAACACTATTCCTGATTTTCAAATTCCTCAAACCAAATTACAAACCATTTCGCGCATTCCGTCGAGTAATATTTACCAATACCAATATGGAATATTAAATATTTCAAACAGCCTTTTATGGTGCTATAAGGATGTCGACTTCATTGCCGAAGGAAGATATTGGTGCGACAATATAATATGAAACAAAACAATATCAAGCATGTGCAATGCGATAGCAATAGCAATAGCAGTTCGGCGAAATACTCTGTAATTTGTGAGAAAGGAAATGTAAAAATCGGGAAAATGTTGAATTTGCCTTCTCCAGTTCTATCAGAATAGAATCACAAGCCCGACAGGGTTGTTTGTAGAAGAACACCTAAAGTCACAAAAATATCAAAACTTTGAATTATTTGAACACGTTTTAGTAATAACACTGATTGATTTAAATACTTACTGCTAAATAATGGACGTCGATCAGAAGCTGCTCCAGCATTCCTCTGGTGACCATTTCAATCATTTCATCCGTTTTATGCTCAACGATCCAATGCACTTATAATTCAAATTCCAAATATTTAGTTTTAAAAAATATCTAATTTTAAGATCATTATGCTCGACCTTACAGACATCTTCTTCTTCCGCTTCAAGCACTCCCTCGTACACCGATGCAACTCCTGATATTTTAAGTAAATTGAGGAGTCAACAAACAAGCTTCTTGAACTAACTTTTTAGCAATGCAATGAAACCTACCATTCGCAAAATAAACCAAAGCTGGAAATTCGTTGACGCCTTGAGTCGCAGCAAATTCCAAATCTCCAGTTCTCAGAAATGTCACGCCGCGCCTTGCCTTTTAGTTTAATTGATACCATGGTCATTCACGTGATATAATTTTGTATTGCAATAATTATGCGAAAACACTAACCACTTGATCATCAACGTTCTCCAGAGATTCAAGTTTCTCGGTAATTTTTGTACACATTTGACAAACTGCAACTCGGGCTATAATTTAAAGTGATCAATCAATATTATCAAAAACCACATTTGAATATCGGTTTCACCAATGCTTACCAGCTTCAACCTCCGGATCTTCGTCCGTTTGCTTCCTGCGTCTGGAATGCTTCTCCGGTTCGCAAGTTGAACATTGCGTTTTGTTATCTAAAGTAGCATTTGGTTTTATAGACAGACCTTTCAATTTCAATGTGCGCAGATTATGAATTTAGTAATTCCACTCCTCACAGAAAAATACCACTATGGCAGTGTCCTCGGTTTTGATCATGGCATCCAGTTCGTCGCCATTTACTTCAAGCATAGCAACGCCACTCGGATCTTTTCTCATCAACGTCCACTGTCAAGTTTAAGTAAGTTCACATTTATTCCGCGTTTCCAAAATTTTTGTAAGACACTCCTAAGCTGAACTCTATACAAACCTCCAATATGCGTTGAGGTGATCTCAAGTCGCCGGCGTAAATAACAGGTTCGTCGGATCCCAGCCTATAAATTCAAGGAAGCAGGAATTAATTCAAAATTAAATTGAGGTAGCCCGGAATTGCATGTAATAAAGCTTCCTGTAACCTGAAATATAGCAGTGCTGGCAAAGCGTGTACCCCAAGCGATTTGGCAAGATCCCAATCTAACAATTTTAATTATACAGCGTAAGAGCGTGGAATTTTAAGCGTAGTATAGCTGCATTTGACCAAAAGCTCTAACCGTCAATTCTAACAAAGTTGACTCCAGCTGCATCCGCTTCGTCGTCAATTTCTTCCAATGATGAAACAACACGTTCACACTGCTTGCATTCTGTTTCGCTAACTAGAGTTAAATTATACAATTAATGTGACCTCCATAAAGTTTGATTAAAATTTGATTGCGCCTTACAAAATAGAACCAATAAGTGCTCAGCAGTGTCCCTCATTCGAGTCAGCATCTTCCGGTTGACAACCTCGATCTGCACAACATAGCGTGTTCAGAAATTCAAAGCTAGTTATACTATAAGAATTTGAAACGGAGACGTTCAATTTTCTACCTGATCGTTAAGAATCATATTTTCCGGTGCAGTTAGCCAATCCAACATTTCTTCGTAGTCTTCCATGTCATCTTCGTACTTTATGTGTCGACCCCTCCTGCTCACATTAGATAGATTTATCCTTCATTGGAAATCTCACTAATAGGAATCCAAAACATTATCGAAAATTGGGTTGTCATTCATACCTGAATAAAATAAGGCCTGGAAGCTCTTTGACACCATATTTCTTGGCAATAATCGGATCGCCTACATAGTTCCAATATTTCGACTCAATAGTCAGACAGATAGAAATACAAATTCTAAAACTTTGACCTTGAACTCCTTACCCATTTTCGCAATCGGAATGCCAAATTCTGCCGCATCTTCCGCAATTATACAAGCTCGACGAAGAGCTCGTGCTGATGCCGTGTCGCTATAGTTGGTAACTGGAAAGTATTTGGGGAATAACAGACACACCGAAGGACAGAATGACCACTAAGAAGAAATGCTACACCAAACCAACCCACATCCACAAACCACTCTAAACTTACAGAAAAGTACGCTGAGATAGTCGGAATCCCCGATTAAATCATCCAAGTCACTCCGCGTTAATTCGGGTAGCGCCTCGAAATGACGCTGATAGACTAACCATTCAATGACTTGCTCCTGCTCCTCAAGGTCATCTAGATCATGAGCATATGCGAGAAATAACTTGTGAACTGGTCCGAGTTACGTAAATACATAATGAGTCCATAACTTTATTATTGATCTTTGATGTGTTGAAAAGGAGTAGGGCGTGAATATCAATTTATGTAGGTCTAGATAGGTACAGTGGGTGTAAAGGGATTTTTGAGCATGAGAGAAGAGTAAGAATTTAGTTGAACACGTTTGCAATTTTTGACATGACTGAGCTGACGAGGGAGGGTTTGAGTGGTCCACCATGTTTCTTGGAAGAAGGTCCTGGAATGCAAGAACAAGAATAAAGAAGGAAAGTAGGTCAGTTTGACGAGTGAGTGTTGGGTGAGCTCTGAAAGCGGCTCGAGAAGGCTGAACAGAGTTTTGAGGTCACTCCCGGGGGTTAGGTCGTGCGTGGGTGGGTACCTGCAGACAGCTTTCCTGTCGACAATATTCGTTTCCGAACTTGGTCTCGTCGACGCTCCTCCTCTTCCCGCACTTCCTTTTCCCGGTCAACCTTCTTCGCAGCCGATTTCTTCTCCGTCACCTCTTCGGAATCATCATCGTCGGAATCATCTTCGTCGTCATGGTTCTGGTCTCCAGTATTCGCCTCCTCGCTGTACTTGTTGTGCTTCTTTTTGGAATTGGGGCAGGAGGAACAGCACTCATTAGCCGCGTCCTTTCCCCCAGGAGTGATCCTAACCATACCTGCGCAGAGATCCATGGCCGCAGGACAGCAACGGAACTCCTGCTCACTCTTCAGCTCCTCCTTGAGCTTCAGCAGGAGACACTTCGTGGGTGGTTCTGAGTGGGAGGCAACACGCTATTAGTTTCGGGGTTCTGGAGGTAAAGGTCAAATTGACAAAAATTGTTCTGGTAGGTGGATGCTAATTATTTGTATCCTTCCATGTGTTTCATTTTCTTTTTCACGACGAAAACAGGGATTTTATTTTTGAAAACCTGAATTTGGGAGTTTTGTGCAGGCATTTATCTTAAGCGTTCTTTAGGAAGGCCGTCGCTAAGGCAAATGGGTCTGTGACCCACCGAATGCTATACTCCGTACTGAATACTAGACAACTCTTCATAACTCCTCTCCACATTGATTAGCTTTGGGATAAATAATTTATCATCTTTAGAATGTGAAAATCCCGCAAACCCGTTTGATTTGTTTGAAATTGCGCATGGTTGTGCACCCTTTCGATTTTTATTTAAACTTTGAATGATGTTTAAATCGTGCTAGATAAAATCATTTGGCTAATTTGTCGGTTTGGAATTCATTTTCGTCGTATGGATTTCGTTGTGAAATAAAAATTTTTAGTGGATAAAATTAAATAAATTAGATGCAAAACCGATATTTCATTGAGCGATCGGTCAGAAGTTCAAGGTACAAACACTTGAATTAGACCTCCTTTAAACTAGCTTGGTCAGGTCAGGGTATTATTACGGAACGATATATTTTGCCAGTACAGTTTTTTGCCAATTTGACCAGGGATCTAGTTTTACAAGCTGTGAGGTGTGAAGTATGCGGGGTGGAGATAAGGAGGTGCTGAAGGTCAAGTGCTGACTATATTGTGTAAATGACTCACTCTCACTCTCGTCGATTCCTGCAGAGATGGCCCGGATCATTTTCATCCACCGCAAAACCGCTCCCTCGTCACTCAGCGAACCTGAACCCGCGTTAACACTATTTAGCTATCCGCTACTCGACAGAAAACACAGTGAACACAAGGGGAAATGCTCTTACCTTTGTACACCGTTGGGATGCTGCCCTGGTAGTACACGAAGGCTGGGAAGTCTTTGATATTCAGTTCTTCCGCAGCACTCAGATCAGTCGTTTTGACCATCTGAATACCTTCTTCTTCCGCATCATCGTCAATCGTCTCAAGATCTGTGGAAACGGAAATACCATGAATATGTTGTGCTCCACAAAGGCTTTGCGCTCATTTTTATGCATAAGCTGAACCGATTCTATGTAGTAGGCGTGGTTCTTTGAGCATGTGAAATGCGCTGTTGGCAGCTATCGAATTTTAGCGACAATTGAGCGGTAGAAATTGGTACTAAATCGTCACTGCAGGTGCTACGAAAACGTAACTAAAAATTATAAAACATAATAGCTTAACCTAATCCAGGTAGAATGTAAGGTTTAATTCTTTAACTTCCACCCAATTGTCGCCGTACGGTGGGCAGCTGGCCCATGGGTTTCAGATGAATAGGTCAAATTGAATACCTGCGAGAATATTGACACATTCCGTGGTGCAAGTGTCTTCGTAAAAGAATACTCCAACGTGATCCTGTTTACGATTGCATAATAATCATTACATAGAGCGAATGTATTATTTTTTATTTGAAAAACAGAATTTACCATTTCATCGAGTAGCATTCGGAGTGACCGTCTGTCAACTTCCTCGATGACGTCCGTAGGATGTTTCTTTAACTTGAGCAACCACTAAAATTATGAATGATATACGGAATTTAACGATTTTTCTAATTTCACTTCTAATTTGAAACAAAGAACGAGGTCTGTTTGTGATTTACCGAAAGGACGTCTTCACTTTTTGACATCTCCGCTGGATAAATTCGTGGAAACTTTGCACGGAAGTATACCTAACAGCAAAAATTTCCATTTAATATCCGATGAAAACTTAAGCGTAATTTTTGTCATTCTTACCAGAGCAGGTAGAGGATTCAAGTCATACTCGCGCAGCATGTCCGAATCAGATATCTTCACAAAAGCCATGCCTTCATTGTCAGCTTCATCGTCGATATTTTCCAAGTGCTGCAATATTTTCTGAGATTTCTTGTCCTCGGCATTGTAGAAGAATACCACAACATGTTCTTGTGTATCGAGGGTCTTTTGAAGCATTTTCAGGTTGACTTCTTCAATTCGATCGGGGAGTTCCAGCGTGTCTTCGTCCGTTAACCAGCTGTACAAAAAACATTAGTATTTAGAAAATGAAAATCGAATACGAAATATCCTTGAACTTAAACATACGCAAGTATCTCATCTTCATCAGATAAATCTCCTTTGAACGTCAGGGGCTCTCCGTTTCGGAACATGACTAGCGCCGGATAATTTTTCAGTCCAATCTTCTTCCCGAATATTTGTTCTTCAGTGGTGATCATTTGAATTCCAGCTGGAAAACACCAATTATTAACGTCAATATTCCATTTCATATTTGCCAATAATTGTTTTATCATTTACATACCTTCATCTGTATCATCGTCCAAAGATTCTAATATCTCCAAGATTTCTGAGCAATGAGCATCTTCACTTTCGTCGCAAGGACCACCTGCAATGAACATTTCGGGTTTCATTGTTTGTGGTCAAATATCAACTTTCAAAGGAGCATATCTAAACTAAACCTACTGAAGTAAACCGCAACGTAGGTGTGTGTGTTGACTAGCTTCTCCAGCATCTCATCAGTGACCTAGAAAAATTGATGAAATCTTTCAAGCTTCAATTTTACAACTCCATTATTTTGTACACCAGTGTTGTTTACCTCCTCCTAGAAACAAAAAAAAACAATTAATTAGTGCTGAGATTATGTAACGGTTAACGGTGCAGCTGCGCGAGAATAATTTACAGAATATTACGATTGTATCAGTTGTTCGTTGTTCCACCAACCAAGCCAAGACGGTTTCCTCATTTGATAGATCACCTTCGTACACGCTTGGAACCTGTCAACACAATGGAACGATTAATGACGAAGACCAATTCATTCACTCAATTAAAGAATTTTGTATATTAAACATTTTTTCCTACCTTGTTTTCGAAGTAGATTAGAACTGGAAGGTTTTCAAGCCCATATTCCTTGGCTTCGTTGTCATCATCAATTTTGACAAACAGAATGCCATGAGAGTCTAACTGAAAATATGAAATATTCAAGATTCAAGTTCCACAAAATTCCAGAAAGCTTGAAGTTTTAGCAATAGTCAACAGTTCGTCATCAAGCTCACCTCATCACTGTAAAAAAGCAGATAATAAATTGAAAATTAGATAAGGATGCATATTTCCACTACATCTAGGCGATTCAAATCGTTTTATTGAGAATTGAAACACTTACTCAATATTTTCCAATTCCGCTAAAATTGAAACGTCTGCCTTATCGTCCTTGTCATAAAATAACTGTAAATTGAGGATATAAAAAAATCAGGAGTCAAATTTGCTTAGAACTCGAGGTATCACGCGTTTAACGCATCGCCTCATAGCCTGATGGAGGACTAAAGTACTCACCGCTGCAACGAAGGGATTCTTTTCAATTAGTTGATCCAGCATCTCGTCCGTGACCTGAACAAAAACACAAAGAATGCACTGTTCCGTGAATAACAGTAGCTTCCAAAAAACGATTTTATCGGAATCGCGAAATTAACAATTTCTGTTCAATTTGATATTTCATATACAGTAATATTGGTTAATATTGATTTGAATTTGCTCACCTCTTCGATTTCATCCGCGTTCAACTGATGCACTAGCCTGAAAATAAAGCCGAAACAGATTTTATTCCAAATCGTGAGTTCAAGTTCTTGTTGCACATTCAACTTTGAATACAACATTGAAGAAAATTGTTCCGGTTTCTTGAACTCACCACTGAAAAACAAAAGGTGAATTTGTTATTTACAAACCTACATACGGAGCAAAATACTGTTTTGACGTTTCGCAATTTCCGGTATCAATCGACTCACCTTAAGAACTTGATCTTCATCGTCCAAAGCACCTTCGTACATATGGGGAACCTACGAAAGAAAATTATCAATCAAAAAGTAGAAACAAGCGCAATTTTAAATATACACAGATGTAGAACAGTTACTCACAAATTACATTCAAACGCTAACCTTTGACTCGAAGTAAATGAGTGAGGGTACAGAAAGTCCCAGCTCTCGTACTTTTCCTTCATCCCTAAAAATCAAGCCTTATATATTATTGTATTCTCAAACAACTAAATGTTCCAGTCCTATATAATAGTCAGATTTAAATTAAGACACTCACGAAATTTTTACAAATATAATCCCATGCTTATCGCACTCATCGTCGATCTAGAAAGATTTTAAATTAACGATGAAAATCAATGCAATTTCAATTAAGAATGTAGGCACAGTATCCGCACCGCATGGTAATGGATAATTTACCTGTTCAAGTTCTTCAATAATCTTCTGAGATTTCCGTTGGTTCTTATCATCTAGTTACAATAAACATTTGGCTCAAACTTGGATTCATCGCGTAGCATTGCACAGGTTGACATGAGTGAAAGTTAGCAAGTATACAGAGAAGCAGTTTGACAGAAACAAGGAAACGATCAAAACAATAGAAGCTTACAGAACAGCACTGCCACGTCATCATGTAATGCTGAAGGGTTCAAAGAAAAAGAAAGAAAGCAAAAATAAAAAAGTGTGCTGCGGCGGAGCAGGCAAATTGTATTTAAGAAGGAAGAGTTGAAAACGGCCAAAAACAAATAAAATAAATCCAAGTAACATTTATACTTAAATAATGATTAGTAGTATACATAGGCAAAGTCCGAGATCGGACTCTCTTCCTTACAAAAGAGAACGGCTATTTCCCGATTGTTGTTGATCAACATCTCCAGCATCTCATCCGTCACTTCCTCAATCGAATCAGTAGCCACTTGCTCGATCAGCCAGGCCAGCACTGGGTTCCATCAAAATACGGTCAAAATTAATTCGGATTTCGTTAATGCATTTTACGAGGATGTATCCAATAGTTCCAATTTACCCCCCAAAACTACTTGAGACTTTGTAACTCTTTGCTGTCGTATAAAAATGCGTATAATAATAGAAAGCATAATAGAGCATGCTAATTCAAACCAAGACAAAGCAAATTAAACCAATTTTCCAGCGTTGAAAGTATATGGAATCATCTAGGGCTGTTTGATAAGTTTTCAGTTTTCCACTAATTCAGTGAGTCTAAAACCTGCATAATTGTAGTCTTAAACCAACAATCCATCCGGCGGAACGATACTTTTGGATACACCCTCGTTCGTTGCTCGTCCAATATCGCAATTGAACTTTTTACATTTTGAATGTGCAAAATTCTGACGCATTAATTATACGCCTTCATTTGAGATCAGATTTACCATCATCTTCCTTCTTCAAATCTCCTTCGTATAAAGATGGTATAGAGTTTTCAAAGTAGACCAGTTTTGGAAACGTGTCAATGCCGTACTCGGCTGCTTCTGATAGATCATCTGAAGTTACAAAGCGTCACACACATTTAGAAAATCCCATTGCAAAATCCCCGAATTCACTAAATTGAAACTGCGTTGAAACTTACCAATTTTCACGAAGTTGATACCCTTTGCATCGCACTCGTCATCTAAATAAACACAATTATATGAATTCATATACATATTTTTTGTTGTCAAGTTCTATAAAAATGCTTACAACATTAGCTTACCAATATTTTCTAATTCAATCAGAGTTTCACGGCTTTCCTTCTGTTCCTCCGAATCTGCAGAGCGAAACGAAAGCAAAACATTTATTGTATTGGTATACTACATATAATTTAGAAAATCATTCGTAGTTCTTACAGAAAAGCACAGCGAGATATTTAGATTCCTTGATCAATCGATCCAACATGACATCTGAAATTCGGATCAAAAATAGAATATTAATTTTGCAAGTTACAATTATGTGGCTCCAGTGTTTCAGGCAAATTTACCTGTAACATCTTCAATTTCATCTGCCTGCAGCTGGTGCAATAACCTGAATCGATTCAAAACTTATAATTTCGATAGATTTTGTGTGAACCATTAAAGTCAATTATTGGAACTTGGAACTCACCACTGCAAATAAAATCAAGAATTTATTATTAGTGAATTTAATTAACCGAAAGCTCAGCCTCAATAAAATGTGTTCATGTTTATGTGGGTTATTTATCGCTTACTGTCAGAACTTCATCTTCTGCCCGTAAGTCTCCATCATACACGTTAGGAACACGGTTTTCATAGTAGACGAGAGTTGGCAGTTCGTCAATTCCGTGTTGCTTGGCAGCCTTCTTATCATCCGTCTTCACGAATTCAATGCCATTCCGCCCACAATCATCATCAATATGTTCCAACTCCTACGCCATTCATCAAGTTATAAAATGATGTTTCAGCTATTAGTGATTTGAACAAACCTTAAGAGACGAGGTCGATAGTGCTGAGTTATCCAGAAAAAGAACAGCCAGCTTCTCAATTGAGTCAATTAACGTTTCCAGAGCTTTTGCACTAACTGTCTCAATTTCTTCGTCTTCATCTGTAACATTAAACAAGCCATGCATTTGAGTGTTGGACCAGAGGATTGCATCACAGGCAATAAAAGGCGTAGATGGAGAGGTGCTATATATATTGAGGGTTATTTAATCGAAAAATGGCGATTTGCCTAACAAAATTGGGTTGAATTCAGGAACAGAGAACATCCGGTAACCGGTAACTACTCGGAGAAAGTTACAAGTTAACTACTGACTCACTCTTGGTAACCATTATCCATCCGTTACTTTAGGTTAAGTAAGGTTTGCCGAAACGCGCGCAAGCGGTTACCTTTGGTGGCTATCGTATGTTCCCTGTTCATGAAATCAACCCGAAATTATCTACAGTGAAGTTGAAAATTGATTATTCTCTTTCCTTAAATTAAATACAGAATTGAAATATATTACCTCCAGTTGATTTGTTCTGAATGAGCCACTGAAATGAACAGTTTGTATAAAAATAAGAGATTGAAATTCTGAGAGGAAGTGATGTAAATAATTTCTTTTAATTTTAAAGTATTGAACCTCTAGCACCGCTTCCTCCTTGGTCAAATCCCCATCGAAAACAATTGGGATTTGTGCCCTGTAGTAGACGAGAGCTGGCAAGTTTTTGAGATTGTACTCATCAGCTAGATCATCATCACTATTCCAGAAAATAGTGTATCAACGGTCAACAATAGAAATGCTCACTACTTAAATTATTTTGAATTTTGTCGTACTTGATTTTAACCATGGCAATTCCCAGTTCATCCGCTTCATCGTCAATGTTTTCCAATTCTTTCAGAGATTTTTCACTCTTCTTGCATTCGGGTCGATCTGCGTGATATGATTTTTGAATTATCTTCTTGAATTCGATATTCTACTTAAATAGTTCATAGTAACACTGGGGCAGACGATTTATATAATTTTACAGTTATTTTACTTTCCAAAATTGAAAATAATTCAGAGAATAATATAAAACCGTCCAGAAAGAAATATAAACCGCTTGTCGGTTCAATCTGCCTCAGCACTACCTAAACCTTATAATCAAAAGATTATTTTTGTTTAGAGATAAATAAGCTTATGCGTAAACGTTTCTTAGCAATCTTGATGATTAAGATGCAATTAAGTAAATATTTAGTGTCAGTCTGATCCTATCAATACTTTTCAGCTTGAGTTTGTTTGGTTTGGCTTAGTAATGGCGATGTTTGATATTTTAGTGTACACTCTAACGTATACTAAGATTAAATAGGTCTGGGGTCGATTCTGGCGTGCTGACTAATTCATTACGAGCAAAGTGTGAGTTTCAAGATGCACGGGGAAAGTCAAGCACTAAATATAGCTAGTAGTATTTATAAATGCGTAGTTGAAAAGAAGCTGGTGAATCCAATATGTAATGCATTGATGTACAAGAATACGAGCATCCAGTGAATTTTCAAAGCCGTTTCAATTTTTGAACAGTGCCGGTAATCAGAAGCAGCCATACTATGAGTTAGGTTGATTACTAATAATATGATGAACGAATTTGTACGAGTTACAGAAGTTAATCTAATGAGTTTCACTACTGTTGAAAAATAGTTTTAGTGTGTTGTGTTACAGTCAGTGTATAATGGTGTTCATTTGTCTTACTTTTCTGACTGCAAGTTGTGTGTGACGGGCCTTAACACAAAAACGGTCAGGGAATTTCAATGGACAAAAATTGAAAATTAATTTTTCCATAACGAAAAAAATGATTACATTGGAAGAATATCACTTGAGATTGAGATCAGAGGATACATACACTACATTTATAAACTTACAAAATAACACGGCAACAAAGTTGGTTTCTGCCACGAGTTTCTTCAGTATTTTTTCATTGACCTCTTCAATACGATCCGGATTATCCATTGACTGTTGACTTGTCATGAATTCCAGAACCGCTTCCGAATTTTCCATATCTCCCGTGAAGAACACGGGCTCGGCATTCCCTTTCTTGAAGAAAGTGAGGGCCGGGAACTCGAGAATGTTGTAAGTTTTTGCAATCCGCTTGTCATTGATCTTCACGAATTCAACACCAAAGTGATCCGTTTTGTCTGCAATATAAATGGTTCACTATACAGCCGTTGCATTCAATGATGAGCGTGAAGCTTATTGCTTTCAAGGTAAAACTTACCATCGACTTTCTCCAGAGATTGTAGGCTAGCATCACAGGGTTTACAGTTTTTGGTATCTGAACAAAGGAATGATAATCGTGCCAATTAGTCAAAATTCATTAACCTTGTGGTCTAGAAGGTGTTGGGTTACTCCGAGAGGCGTTTTTGGTTTATGAATCTACCGCTACCGTTTGTTAAGTATTTATCTGGCTCAGTTACTTATATAAAACTTTCGTTGGGAATTTATTCGGTATTAATTTCAATTTCTGTTAGTCTGGGTTTCAGATAAACAACTATCATTTAAAAATCATATGGATTTAACGTCATTTCTGCACACAATTGCACCATTTTATATTTTAAACCAAGAATGATTCATTAAATTAAGAATGGTAAATGCTAGATCCGATATATTTAGAGTCTCTAAAATGCTTCCAAGTCTAACATAGCTAGTACAAGTCAATAATTCTTCCATTTATTGATCATAGATATTAACGTTGCGCTCATTTCTTCCTCCTAAATGAGTGAATATTGTATGTACATATGAATACATACGTTTTATTTATTTATTACTATAGAGATCCCAACAAAGGGAATTACCTATGTACTCGTATTAATAAAATGCACCTATAAATGTTTAGAATTACACGAGGTATATGATTTATAATTCAAAGGCTATGGACGAGTGGAATTCTTATTTGTAGAGTTCCTTAATTTAAATTACGTTTGATTTTAATTAATTGTGGAATGGAATTATGACCTAATTTTAGCACAAGGACTGTGCAGTGCAGCACTAGCACAGCCAGGCTCCGTCGTCACAATAAATTAAAGTTAAATGGAGATATCAAAAAATTTAAACTTTTAGCTTTCGACTGCAATCTCCACAAGTGGAGCATAGGCTAATTACAATAGTACGTTGAATTAATGTGGTTAGTTTCTAATATTGATGAAAGGAATCCGTTTAACTCCTTCCTAAAAGCCGACTTTTAACCAAATTGCTGAAAATCGTAAATTTTCGAGCCCTAGAAGAATAGAAGCACAGCAGAATGTCTCTAATTCGTAAATACTAGCTGACTCTAATGCATATCATGCATGTCGCCATTCAAAATGGCATAATGTGGTTCGAGTTCGAGAGTTCGAGAGCTGGAGGACTGCGGATAATAGCAAAATCCAGTTGCATAATAATAATTTCATAACACAATAGACAACCTTCTACTTCATGTAATTATTCTGCGTTTCAAATTCTGAATGTCACTTTGACATTACGGAAACGCCATGCTAGACAGGATGAAAGCACAAAAATATATTTATGTTTCGCTGGATATGAATTCGGCATCGTGTATTAGAAATACACAGCTAACAGCTACACACGTTATGCACTACATATAAAGTCAGTATCCAAGAAAGTGATTCCGAAATTATCTTCAAGGAGTAAATCGAGTCAAACCTTGATTCTTTATTGAAAACAACTATTAAGCCAGGATCAAAATAACTACGCTAATATTCCTATCCGGTATTCCGATTTATGAACCGGATCATCCGCGTCCTTCCTCTCAGCATAAATATGTCGTCTAAATATCATCTGAGACGCTGAATAATTATATGTAGAACACTATCAATTCAGAAAATATGTCAGTATTTTAGACAGAAAACTGTTTCATAGATATGTAAACAGTTTCGGCTGTGCTAGAAGAGGAAGAGATCTATTTCCGTGAGCAGCAAGCTAGGTCACCAGGACTCCTATTTATAACCCGGGAGTACACGATTGAATTTCGCGTGGAATATGGAATAGACGGACGAATGGCAGGAAATACTCAAAGAAAGAAGCACTTTTGACTTTGTACTTACACCAAAAAATGGCAGTGTAGTCTTTCTCTTGTATTAGTTTGTTGAGTTGTCTTCCGTTGATATCCTCAATGACACCTTCTGACTTTGACGCCCCGGTCACGGGCTGTCCAGTCAGGCACAGGGTCAAGACCAGACCCAGCCACACTAACACGGACGAGTCCATCCTACCGACTGAACCTTTCTTATAGGCCAAAATACTTTTTTGGGCTTGCAAATTTTTTTCTACTATTCTACCGGATACTCCAATTCCTACTATGTATAAGAACCTTTGCCAAAATGTAAAATTCTAATTTTAGAATTAGTTGAACGTCAGAATCAGAGCAGAGTGTATCTTTCTACGTGCTCAGGAGCTTAGTTTACATGTAGGCTTTTAACTTTATTCTACTCGTGGATCAGTTCGTATTTTTCCGTATGTGTGTATTAATGTATTGAATGCGTATGATTATACTGGATGGAAGATGGAACAGATCCGTTTGTCCTACTGGGCTTCTCCAAACCTCATGTCTCCATTTCGGATTCGGAGTAAGAATTTGCATTCGGTTTGTTCGGAGCATAGTTCTTGCTTAGTAAATTCTCTAGTATGTATCAACCAATCTCTCGTCGCAGAGTCTGACGGAAGTTGAGAAATCTTGAACTCGGACTCCAATTAGGACTAATTAAAAGTTTTCCTCATCAAACCTATGACAGCGATTGAACAAATACCAGATGCATGCGGAGCAGTAGCAACGGTTTCTCATGTTAGATGGACAAGTCCTAATTCGGGTGTTGTTCAGACTTTAAAAATTCTACATATATCATTGCAACGTTTAATGAAGCAGGCGTTAGGGCAATATGTAGATAAGAAAGGAGTACTACATGGCTACGAATCACGAAAATGACTGGCTGCATGCCGAACTATGTAAATGGAATTTGCCAATTTCCATGAGTTAGAGCAGCTGAACATATTAATCATTTCATTAGGTTCATTCTGCAATGATTTACAACACCACTGTGTCACGAATCATAGTTCAGTAGATCGAATAACTATTTTCTTGAAAACAATTGTTTAAGCAGATTGCATGTTAGTGCAGTGCAACTTGATTAATATCTAGCTAATAAATAAGTATATGCATGATTTGAACCATTACGATACATATATTTGCATCAGTGATGCCGAAGGATCGCCCACCGTAAGTTACTGTCAGTGTAAATAAAAAATAGGTAATTCGGGAATTCTATCGCAAATTTACGAAATCTATGAATTTTAAAAATCGAAGCTTCTTTCAAAAAGGTAGATGATTTATTATTAACTTTTGTTTTTTTATGCCAAAATTTTTAACCTAACGTAACTAACTGGTAGAAAGTGGTAAAAACCATAAATAGTAATTTACGCACAAGTTTCAATGTAAAGCCCAGCACATGATATATTACAACATTTCTCATTATGAGGTACAGCATTAGCACGATTTCTGACCTAACCTAACCCGTAAATGGCAATTGGTAAAAAGTGGTATAAACCATAACTAATAATTTCCACGAGAGTTTCAATGTAAAGCCTAGCACATGAGTTACTAAAACATTACTCAAAATACCGTACATCAATAGTAGTACGATTTATTACCTAACCTAACCCGGAAATGGCAACTGGTAAAAAGTGGTAAAAACCATAAATAAAAATTTACGCACAATTTCAATGTTAATCTCGGCACATTATGAAAAATGTTGTAATAAATCATGTGCTGGGCGTTGCATTGGAACTTAAGTGTAAATCACAAATTTTAGTTTTTACCACTTTTTACCACTTGTCATTTCTGGGTTAGGTTAGGTCAAAAATCATGTTAATGTTGTACATTATTGTGAGAAATGTTGTAAAAATCATGTGCTGGGCTTTACATGGAAAATTGTATGCAAACTACTAGTTATGGTTTTTAACGCTTGACATTTCCGGGTTAGGTTAGGTCAGAAATCGTGCTAATGGTTTACCTTATGGTGACTAATGTTGTAATAAATAATGTTCTGAGATTTACATTGAACCTTGTGCGTAAATTACAAGTTACTGGTTTTTACCACTTTTTACCAGTTGCCAATTTCGGGTTAGGTTAGGTCAGAAATCGTGCTACTGTTGTATCCTATTGTGAGAATCGTTGTAATAAATCATGTGCTGGGCTTTACATTGAAACTCTCGTGTAAATTACTAGTTATGGTTTTTACCACTTTTTACCAGTTGTAGTTTCGGGGTTAGGTTAGGTCAGAAAGTGTGATACTGATGTACCTTATAGTGATAAATGTTGTAATAAATCATGTGCTGGGCTTTACATTGAAACTTGGGCCAAAATTACTAGTTATGGTTTTTACCACTTTTTGCCAGTTAGTTGGGTTAGGTTATAAAATTTGGTATGAAAAAGTTAAATTTAGTAATAAATCATTTACCTATTGAAATTAGCTTAGTTTTACATTCGATTTTCCAAATTCATAAATTTCGTAAATTTATGATATAATTCCCGAATTAACTATTTATTACCACTGACAGTAACTTACGGTGGGCATCTCTGTTTTGTAGAGCTTCTTCAGTGCTTTACATCCTGAAATCTACATTTTCCCACTCACCTACACAATATCCCACCCGAATTCGACATATATATTCTGGTTCAAGACCAGCCATTACCGTTTACTTGCTTCTGCTTAATTTAGTTTATTAGACCTGGCCTCCTAGGCCGAGGGCTTATGCAATCGCTCTTTCTGTCTGTCCGTCTGTCTGTCTGTCCGTCTGTCCGTCCGGGATTTTTCCGGAAGCAGACGCACGAGTTGTATGTAAAGAGGTATCAACGGAAGCTTAAATTAT
>JAQFYU010000270.1:0-25940 GCA_034694905.1 Ceratophysella granulata | reverse complement strand
GTCCAATGGTTAACTCAATCTGAGTTCCAAGCGAGATTTCAAATTATTATGATCAGTTGTGGTTTTTTGAAGTTTAAGGAGAGAATGTATTCGGGGTTACAGACGTGATAGATAAATGAAATCGTGTTTTGGACCGACTAATCCAAACACAACTTTTTTAATTCTTAATTTATAGATTTGTTAATTCTAAAATACATAGCATCTCAGGATTTGTGGGGGCCAGTCGCAGAATTAAGTTACTAAGCAATTTCTGAAACTTTATTTTTTCCTTATTGGTTTTCTAATGCAAATATTGGCGGACCCCTGTGACGAGCACACCAGAGCTTTTACATCTTTTATACAAAAAAAAACGGCGAAATATATCAGGTCTATGTATACATACTTAGTACTTTACACTAAACTGTATGACTTATAAACAATTACAACTGGGTAGAGCAGCCACATCTGAATCATGTAAAAGCCCATGAAGGCTCATTAATAAAACTATTTATTAATTACACTACTTCGCCCAGAGATTCTGAATTTTTTGTTTTGAATTTTCTGAATTTTGAAAATGCTTATGAACATTCACAACGAATTTTATTCTTTATTAATTGCGTTTTAAAAATCAGAGATTTTGTGGTGATTTTAAAACGGCGTGATTATTGTGAGTTAGTATAGTATAGCATAGTATTGTTAGTTTTATTTATTTATTTGAATGTGATTTTACTCAGTTGTAATTCACTCCTTAGAAGATTACTCCTATAAAAAAGCACAGTAAAACTCATTAAAATACACTGTTATTGAACTTCAAACTATATCCACATCAAAATAATTGTAAATGACCACTTACGGAATTCTATTTCATTCCATGATGCCATATAAAATGAAATACTCAATTTTTCTCTAAGTATTTTTAATCCTAATAACGGCTTTCTAAAGTATGAAATGTTAGATCACTTGTAAAACATTGCAAAATATGTGTTCTACGAAATGGCACAATTGTAATAATGACCGAAATCAAGTGGGTCGAGTCCCATCGCATCACTATTACGTTCAACATTCTCCACTACGTTCAAGCTGCACGCAATTTTCAACTAAATTTTTTGGTAACTAGCTCTGAGATGATTAAGAGACTCTTGGATGCTTGCTTCCAATTCCACCAAGTTCCTGACCTGACTTGACACGGTGACGATAAGATCCGTTTCTCCTAATTTATGATTTTGAATCGGATGAGGCACTTTGATATTGGAGGATAATGCATAGGTTCTTCCCTTCTTCATGTACATAAAAATTACGATCCGGAGTCCAGATTCTGTCACTCCGACTCAGGTCTTGACAGGCTTCACCCTGTCACAAAGGAAATATCCGATCTCGGGTCTCGTTCTGAATAGAACAGATTAGGAAGGGGAAAAGGTATTCTCATCTCACACCTAATGTACGAGTATGTATGTATATTATTGCATTATACGTTAGACCGAGATTTCTACTCGCACAATGAAACTGGAACTTGGTGAAGAATTTTTTCTGAAAACAATATTGCATTACGCATATTACATGGAATAATGAAGCGATTTATAAATAAATCTACTTGCATAAAACCGGATAGTACTTTCACACATTTGTTTCAAATTTAAAATGAATTGGATAATGATAAATGCTTCGAATATTTTATTTACAGCAATGAACATAATTTTGATGAGTGAATCGGTGTAAGAAACACAATATAAATATAAAGATTCATACGCTCACCTACCTTGTTTAAATTGGGACTAAAACGTTTAAACTTGACTAAAAAACTGAGAGTTTCATAATCTAAAGTTGTCCATTTAATTATTACATATTTCAAAATCTATAAAAAAATATCAAAACTTTTTTTAACACAGTTTTCTTTCAAATGACCCTTTCGTTAACGAGCTGTAGAGTTGTTCTTTGTATTGTATTTAAGAAAAGTTAGCAATAAAGCCAAATTCTATATTTTAGCGAATTTAATTGTTTCCCTGCGAAATTTCTTAATCAAAAAATATTCTCGAGATTTCATGAATCGAATTACGAGATTATTCGTATTATTCGAATTGATCCCAGAAAAAATATTATTGAGCGTATTCGCGTTCACGTTACACACGTTCACCCTCTTTAGCCAGCCCAAAGGATTTCTTGAATGTGTGAAACAATACAAAAAGCAGTTGCATCTCCTCAGTCCTGTCAGTGAAGACTTCACATTAACGGGCGGCGGCTTCTACATCACCAGACATCCTTTCTACAATACAAACAAGCATCTCAAAGTCTCAACTCATTTCAGTTTGATCTTCTTCTACGGATGTTACTACAGATTCTGGCTGAAGAAGCTCAAGCTCTTCTTCTTCCGAATTGGCATCCAGTCCACATTAATTCTCCGCTCACCCACATACTTCCAACTTCCAACTTCAATTCAACCCAACAACTGACTGCTCTTCGTCTTCACTGGTGACTTGACTTGTGACACAATGTCTTGACTTGATTTTAATCCAATATTCAAATCAAATAATCTTGCAAACGAACTCAGGCATCAAATCAACCCAATTGAGCTTATTGTCCTAAAAAAAATTCCTATGAGAAAAGAACCATTGTTAAAGGAAAATAACATGAACCCAAGTTCGTGAATAGACTGGAGGAATTCCTGGGTGCCTGGACGGTGATTAATTTCCTTCCATTCAAATTCATAGGAAAGCGAGACTGCTAATCACATCTTCACACGACCCGAACCACGCGATCTCACCCCAGTCTTCATATATCCAGGTAAGACGAGCAATTGTTCTCAAAAACTCCGTGTTAAACATTTCTCCGGTACTCCTCGAGTGACCATTGTCATTATCATTAAGCTCAAGTCTCTAATTGGAGGGTTGAGACTTGTTTTCCCAAACCAGTGTTAGGTCAGATGCATTGTTCCGAAAACTTGCTACAAATTAAAAGGTGTAGAATTACGAGTAACAAGTTTCGTCTCTGACTATTTCAATTATTCTCACCCTAATTACTAGGGAACGGTTCCTTTTTTTAAATATATTTTTCGGGGGCTTGCTGTACCATTTTTAATTTAAGATCTCTATGATTCGTGCCTTCCTGTTTACAATTACAAGTACCAAATTCCATGCAGATTATTTATTCATATTTTGAGGTTTCACTGTATATTTGCATATTTTGTCATATTTCTAACTTTAGTACATATACAAAAGCTTGTTGGCATATTTTTGCATTTTTACTGCATATTTGGACAGTTTTTGAAGATATATTGTTTCAATTCTATTAGCTTTCCATACAATATATCTTTTGCCGAGTTCTAGATAGGTTTTCGTTTGGAATTTCGAAGACTGTCGCAAATTGATTTTAATTTGATGTTTTTCAATATTTATTGCGTTTTTACAACCTCGCTGCACGGCTTTTTACCAATGATCTATTTTTCAAAATTTAGATGCTTATTTTTGTTGCATAAAACTTGATTTTGCGACATACCTCGATGCAGAGTTTGGCATTTTATAGTGCTTATTTAGCTTATTTAAAGGGTATTTAGTGCATACGTACCTTTCCTTACTAGTTAAGAACATGTTAAGTTCACAGGGTCTAGTGCATCTAAAACCAAACTGGTGTTTAGTTTTTCATGCACAATAGCTCGAGTCGAGGCGTCAGGCAGCTCGCAGCTCATAATCATAAAAGCAACGAATCTGATTTAAATACAAAGTATGCATGTTCCAGTTCTTACAAAAAATGTTTGTTTCACTTCACATCACACACATACTTTATTTCACTGTGCAGTTGGTCGAGTGTGAAGTGTATTTAAGAGCTGATCCTATTCCATATATTCTGGAATGGATGTCAAGGAGAAGAGCTATTATGGCCTACCTCAATAGCAATTTCCTTCCTAATGGACTTGAAATAAATTAGAGGCGATGTTTGGGAGTTGGAGTTGTGCTGAATCTGGGAAGGAAAAAGTAGTTTAGAGCTCCGCTAATCAATTAAACGGTTCGGACTCGAGCACACGCCCCACTATACATCTTCCACGCTGCATTGCGAATAAATAAGCTCAGATTGGTTCAGTGGGGCGAACAGGGATTTGGCCTTTCTTTCTCCTACGTTTTACTAGTATTTTACTCCGGCGGCCGACGCTTGAGAGGAATTTATTATGACGGCTACGTATCTGCACTTCAGGGCCAGGCCAGACCAGACCAGTTAGCACAATTTGTATTTATATTGTGGATATAATGCTTTTAGGCTTAGTTGGTGAAAGCTTGATTTGGGTGAAATATAGGTTTTTTTAGAAAGATTCGCGGTTCGTGCGTTTGGTCAGGGTTTGGGTTTTTTATTTCTCAGTCTCGGTCGAAACCATTTGTTTGGATAGGTTGGGTTAGTTTCGTTATGTCTTTCTAAATTGTGTTTTATTAGTATGTCAGGGAAGGTTTCCTAATTGCTTTATTGGTTCGTGTCATAAAATATTTAATCAGAGAAACAGTTTTATTGGTATGGCCTGGAGCACAATTAACTTAAATATTTGTTCTGGTTCAATTTTAGCGTATGGCGATAGCAATGGTGTCTAGTTTTGTTAGCATATCTCTAATTGCAGTATACAAAGTAGCTTAACCTAACCAAGCCTATTCTAACCTAACCGAACCAAAAAAGTAGAGAATTCTATGTCATAGCCTCCAAATTATTGGTGTCCCGCATTCATTGCCAATTTTTTGAGGAGCTAAACCAAAATTTGTTTTTGAAAATTTCTAAGGTTGAAGGTATTACAATCAACGATTTAATGTAGCTTTTAAAAACCTTATTCGACACAAATATAGAATCTAGAACCAAAACCGCTAAAATAATTCTGTGTGGAAGTGCCCGAAAGGCTAAACTAAACTTAACCTAGCACATAACGTGTTATAACCCAACAGAAATGACAAAATGCCTCGTTATCGAATAGCGACTACAGCACATTAACCTAACTTAACGAAATGGATATTAGTCATTTTTGCGGTGGGAATTGAAAATGAAATTTAAGCCAAACCTAGAATTTCATAGTACCCGCCGAAACCCTCTACCTTGAAATTCTGGAGATGGCAATTCTTATTGACATGTTGTTGTCAGAGTCTGAGTTAAAGTGTGTCATTTGTAATGCGTAGACGCCAACGAGACGAAGCCCGACCTCGGAGTCTCACTTCTCACTGCCCATAAAAAAGTTTCGTATAAATTGAATATACGGAATGCCTCGGTGCAGCAGCAGCAGCATGACCAAGTTCGTAGCTCTGTCGGACTCCAGAAGAGTCGGACTATGACTAGATCGATGGCCTAATTCTTGAGACGCTCTGATCTTTTCATTACATGTTTGTGTTCATGAACGTGTTTCATGAACTGGAAATCTGGAACGGTCTGTTCTGCTCAGACCCAGGTCTATGACTTTGCACAATTCACATCAATTCCCAACGTCATTCCCACGACTTGTTGAATTCTGTCCTTTGTCACTGAGGAAAGGAATGGTTTCTTTTTCAAAATATTTTTTCAAAGGCTCACAGTTGACTGTTTAACTCAAGATCTCAACGATATCGCACCGCTCTGCTCTTAGTAACCAATTATAGGGCATATTTTTTGCAAATTTTAAAGGGTTTGTCCATTTAAGTTGTTGCATATTTTGATGTTGTTTTAAAAAAAATTGTGCGTAAGTGGATTTTTAGACGGAATTTAGTAAGTAGCTCTATTAATGTCTATTTTGACACCTTTTGAAGATATCCTTTATATTGTATTAGTTTTCTTTCAACATTTGGACACGTGTTCTTTTTTGAAAATATGTTTTAAAGATAAACTGTCTTCGATTGCATACGAGTCTAATTTGTTGTTTTTGTTCATTTTTTGCACATCCGCATCTTGGCTGATTGGATTTCATTCAAAATCATGAACTATTTCGAAATATCTACGATATTGTACTTTTTCGAAAGAATTGCTTTTGTAACGTAGCTAATTAATTTTATATTTTGTCACTTTTGCATATTTTAGTGCATATTTCGACCGTTTTTAGTGCATTCGAGCCTTTACTTTCTTGTCATACAACATTTATGAGCATTATGCAGCAGCCAAATGCTCTGGCCGAAAATGCAACATTCAAAATTACGAAACAAAACCCAATAACCAGTGCACTACTGCATCAGCATGTAACAACTCGGCTCATTGTTTTAGGAAAAAAATAGCGTTTCAAATCTTAAGTGCGACTGGGTCAGCAGTTATTTTGAAGAATTTAGATCTCGACTCAAGCCAGTTTTATGAGCACGTATTTCCGTTGTCCTTCAAAACCTCTTAGCTCTCGGGTAGGTTGAAGGTCTAAACTTGAGGTTGACACGTGAACTTTACTATTCATTTTATTACCTACTTTTGCAAGGATTAACGGAAACCGAAGGCTTAAGAGCAAAGTTTTTCCAAGCCCTTCTATGTACTTCTACTCTCTGCCAAAGCACTAAAGTATTATTCCAGTCGAATTTATGAAAGCATAATGTGTTTTACTTCTCGAGATCTCTTTGTGACAGTCCGGGCCAGGAATATTTGGGGGCTTCGTCTATTTCTTGAGAACCTGGTCACAAGGCAGCCTTGGGAATTCTAATTATGTTAAGGAAAAACAGGAGTTTGTCTTTCATAATGAGGGATATGAATAATTCATGCACTTTGCTGCTTATCAAATTGGAAACGAAAATGCTCGCACTTCCAGTCTGGACTTGACAGGTATTCTGGCAACTTATTTGCGGCATGCCGCTGAGGATTGCCAATTGTTTGATAAGAAACATTACCAACTCGTCGTGAGGTCTTGTCAGCATTGAGAAAATTTATGAGCTGGCAGCATGAAAAGACAACATTGAGGTACAGCAGTTTTCGCTAGGCTTTCAGACTGCACTTTTAGTTTTAGTTTTTATTTTTTTAAAGGAAGGTATAGAGTCTGTACATCTCAACACCTACGCAAATAATTGAATGAGTAATGAGCTGCTAGGCTTTCTGTGAACTTGGAGCACTACTAACAGTTCAGCCTTGTTTCGCCCTAATACACATTCAACCCAGACCTGCCTAAAACATCGAATTGACAGTGATAACGATAAAGAACCAGTTTTATATACCGACATGTATGCTATGCAAATGTGCTTTAAATGTCAGTTTGGAATGTCTTTGGAGGAGAGCTTAGCTGAATCAACAAGAGTTGAGCAAATATAGCCATTATATCATTTCTGGAAGTTCTACAATAATATTTCCGTTAAACTGCACCTCTAAATAAAGTATTCATAGCCAAGCTAAAGGTACAATCAGTAAAATAATTTTAATTCATAAAATCAAAGATTTAACACTTAATCAGGACTCTACATGCAGAATCACGAAAGCTTGATGCCAACTCAGCAGTTCTAAATTTACGCTTGACACTGGAAACTGCTGACATTTGAGTATCGAAAACTCTTCGAAACAAATAAAATACCTTATGCAAATTTTGCTTGCATATGCGTTATTCTTACGCTGATGTATAGTGTGATTTGGAAACAGTAAGGTCGGAAATTAGTATTTCAAGAAAGTTATGGTACTAACACCAATTATTATTTGGGCGGTGCCAAGGAATTATCTAGACCCTTGATGTTCGGGTTTTTACTGGTCAAAATATCCGTAAAAAAAATTTTCAGGTCAAATTATCCATAAAATGGCCTTGACCCTCAGAGACTTTTTACTCACCTTGGTCCAAGGAACAAGTTTTCAGCTAAACCAACAAGCGGTGACTACCCGTATTTGGTGTGTGCCTTGTCCTTTTTGAAAAATGTATGGCGAAATATCCCAAAGATCTGGCAATTTGCTATGAAATATCGGGCTCATTAATATTTAGCCTAAAAATACATTGTAAAACCGCGCCATTATAAATCATGTGGCATACATTGCTGGAATATCTTACTTAACTGATTAATTATTGTATATTTTTATTTAGTTAATTCTAATTTATTGTTGCAATTTTTGAATGTCGCGGTCGCGGTTTTGACACATAATTTGTGGCTGGACCAACCACAACAGTTATGTTATGCTTCACCTATTTGATTCCATTTTTAGAGACTCGATCCTGTTTGTTGTCCGTTGGGTCCATTACAAATTAATTAAGATTGCGAGGAGGATGCATTGTCTAATTCCATTATTCCCTCAAAAAGTTCATTGATCCATGACCTATGTCCATGTCCATATTTAGTGAATGCAAGTACTATTCAACTTGAGAACATCAATTTCAATTCTGTTTTTAAAGTGTACTGTTTGCTTGGAATGGATCTGTTTATTTTTGGTCTAATTTAGCTGTTCACAATTACATCAAAGAAGCAAAACCTTTTAATCAAATCCGTTAAGCTGAAGCAAGGATTAGTTCAAGTGTGCTCGGTCCGAAGTTCAAACCCTCTGAGGCCAAAGAATTACTTTATTAAATTTTTGATTCATTCTCTGCTCCGTGCTCTAACCCAACTAATTTGAATAAATTGTAGCATCACACATTGTGCGTATATACTACTGAAATGCTCAAACTAGGTCCTGGATCCTGGGCATCGTTTCACGTCTTGGCTTCCACGGTTGTTTTGTTGACTGGCGTCTGGAGTGTTTAATAGTTCTCTGGAGGTCAAAATGCAGACAAATCAAAATAAAATGATCACGGAGCCCAAATGTGTACTCTCAATAATTGAGAATAAGGCTTGCACGACCACGTAGACAATAAAAAGGTTCTGGTCCTTGTAAACTTGTACAAGAATTTTTTTCTCTCTTGTAAACCAGAAAGAATATGGAATAGAATTGTATTGAATGAAATGAAAAATAAGCAAAATGAAATAAAGTCTGTGATTCACAATTGATTAGGTAGATGGTAAATAAAAGGAGGAGGAAAGTGTGAACCGGCGGCATGACATAACCATCCAAAACAAAACATGGTACAGTAAAATTTGTACCGTACTGTAAACCTTCGAAATATGGTCCGTCCCTAAGTTGAACATCAAATTATTTTGTATAGCGCATAGCATATCTTTAAATAGTCGACAGTAGGCTATATTAATATTTTAAATATGGCGTCGTTTATGTATATGCTAGAGCATGGAGAAAGTTTGCCCAGTTCGTTGAGGTCAAACACTTATTCAAAACAATAGCTGAAGGGTCATTTAATTCGAAAACTGAAAATCCTTAGAAGAAGAGTTCCAAGCGTGGGTTCATTAAACACGTTTAATAAATACCTGTATAGAAACTGTCAAAATTTTCAAAAATCTCATGCTCGTTTAGAACTACGCTTTCAATTAGCATTTGATATTTCAGATTTGTATATTTAGAATTTCTGTTCTCAAACAAGCCATCTGCTAATTTGCTTGGACAAATGGTTGACCTCGCCGCGCGGCGGGTCAAAATTTCTCCATGCTCTAACTAATGGCAAAAACTCCAATTTTTTAATAATTTCCAAAACGAATTTTACAAATACATAAATGCAAACATTTTAAACATTTTATAAGGTTATCTTCATGATTTTCCTAATTTTGAAACTCGCCATGCCAAAATCCGCTTTAATGTAAATAAGGAGCCCAACTTACAAAGTGATGCCTGCGTTGTTGCGGTAATACCGTCGCATTTTTTGTCTTTAAAATAACCGTATATAAGTATGAAGCACTACGGTAATTCAATGTTTCAATTCACATCGACAAGCTTACTTGTATTCACATGGCATTTCTATAAATTCTACAACTTTTACACACACGGTTTCTGGCAAGAAGGCCCAAAGCAAATGAAGAGAAACAAGGATTTTATTGGGAACTGATAATCTTGGATCACGCTCGTGAGGTGAAATAAATAAATAAAACTATTTATAACCCTGCTATGCTGCACTCTGATCTCACGGGCATTTATTTATACATACCTACGCTAAAACAACTTTTACTGCCTTCTTTTGATATTCAAATCGTATTTGTCATCTCCCGAACACACTGTCTTAAAGTTCATGACTTTGCTCTATGCAACACCCATAATTCCCAATTCCCATACATTATTAATTGCGGAGAACGGAAAACGGCTCGCCATCGACTTACTCATTTCAAATTGAATTTCATAAAGCGTAAGCCTAAAAACTCATTCTCACGAGATACAATATTGCGGTTAGCATCTTTCTAGCCGTTAAACTAACAACTGACAACTATAATTTAGTTTAATTAAATTTTGAGGTAAGGTTCAATTCCAATTGTAATGAATTCGCGTTTCCATATGACGATTAGCAATGCTTTGGTGTCAGACATCTAACTGTCGCGTGGTTCGTTTGTATTAGTATACGAGACGCTACACGCCCCAATGTTACACTACATCCCTTGTCCTATTGTCATTGTCCATCTGCTCCGAAGAGGTTTTGAAACTATTGAGATTTGAGATCAGTACAATCATCTGAAGCCCATGAAACCGAAGCCAAATACATAGAAATACAAGTTTCCTTTCGTTCCAGATATTATTGGACCGAACAGACGGTCTCATTCTCATATTCTAATTCTCACCCGATCAACGATGGGTGTTCTCCCTTTATTCCCTTTGTTTAATCCGAAAACCGCATACGCTCCCAGATTATTAATGGTTTCTCGAGAACTTTGTAACAACCCAATCCAGGTCTCTGACCGTTCCTTCATCAGGTCTGAAAAATTAAACAAGGGATCGTAAACTAATATCAAATCGGGTTTTACGGATGATTGTACAGGGTGAGTTGATCATTTTTATGCTTAAGTTGAAAGTGTTTTTCGAAAAGTCGGTTCAGCAATGCTGTGAATCAAAATTTCCACCAATTTTTTTGAAATATTTGGCAGTACAGGTCATGCTATAATTTCAAAGTTTACTGCACTATACGTTGAAACCGTGTTTGTAATTTAATAAATTATCCACACATCCACGCTAACCCAAGTATGTTTTTGTATCGTGCTTTCTACAAAAAAATGACATTGTATTTTCGAATATAATATAATTTTAATACATCCTTCCAAAATGTATTTTAAAAATAATTTTGAAATTAGTCGCATTCCCTTACATTAGTTTAAGGTCATGTCATCCAAATATAAAGCAGCACAATTCAAAATCAATTAAATAAATGCACCAACTATGAGATTGACGTAAAACTCAAACCAACTCACCCTGTATATAAAAATAGATTTCAAGGCTCTGTGTAGCCGAGAATGGTACACATACCAAGGACTATTCAATTACTCGGACGGATTCAACAGATTTAATGAAATCTGATTCTGTTCCTGAAACATGCTCTTCTAAAAATACTGGTTGCTATGTGGTAGGGAATGGCTGACCCACTCAGTTCAGTCAAAGAGTTGCCGCTCTTCCGTTTATTTGTTTGGAAAGGTATTATATTGCAGAAACCATAATAAGGGAGATACGCGTTTTGCAAAAGTGTAATTTTCTCTGTCTCAAATTCACATATGGTTGTCCTCACGTTTCGCTATTACTACTGGTGTGACAAAAAGGGCTCAAGAACCTGGTTTAAGCTTACAACTGGTTCCAGGATTTGAGCCGTTTATTTGGTGTTTAATTTTAGTAGTATAAGTAGCAGATCAATAGAAGGACCATATCGTATCCAAAATCCAGACAAAGCAAAGTTGGAAGACTCAGGAAGGACTGAATATTTGTTTAGCCGAATAACATGATTTGTAGACGGTAGACACAGACACAGACCGACAGATTGACGGAGTTTGTTCCGGTCTAGAATGAAAAATGCATATGGTAATCTTAAACATTGTCTGCTCCATTTGAGAAAGGAAATCCATAAATGAAACTATGCAAATACGAGGATTAGCCCAAGGAGCTTTGATGTTTGTATTTAATTCTTAACCAAAATCAAGACGGATAAATAAACTACAAATGTTTGACACAAAGAAAGGTTTGTTATAATTTTGGCTGTTTTCTGCAAAGAATGTAATGCGGTTGTACATGGATGTACGTACATTGTTTGCAGCTGCATTCGAGATTTTACAATGGTTTTACTAGGTGAGTGGGTCTGTCGGTTGTCGGTTCCTTATTGCAGGATGCAACCACCTACACAAAAGAAGCAAAATCTTCATGAAACAAACACTGTGTCAACTTTATGACCTAAGAACATGAACGCCTACACCTTCTCTGCTCCAAAACTCCCAACGGAACATGATTATATGGATAATGCCATAATACTGCAGTTTAGGCCGCAGAAACGTAACACGGGTTACGGTACGGTGACGTGCGTCTATATGCTGACAGGGCTGCTGATTCAGCCTCACCTCACCTCAATAACCTCAAGTCTTACACAATTCAGCTTCCCCTTCGTGTGACAAATAATTTATACGATTCGATTGTTAGGCGATGATGTGACCGTGCATTTTCCCGATACTTAAAATGCATTTTCATTCTATGCCTTGCTTTGACCTGGAAAAAGTGTGAACTCTGCAGATACGCAGTAGTGCAACTACGGTTACTGTTTTGTTTATTCATGATTTCGGAACAAATGGAAATATGATGATTTTTTGATGGTTGTGAAATTTTTACAATATCGGCACGTATACCTAACCAAGTCCATGACGACCAATTTTGGCAACATAAATTTAGTGTAACCATCTGCACAGAGTACTTATATAAAAAATAAAGAATGACAATGCGCATTCGCGATGCATATTCACACATGTAGAACATATTGTACTGGCCTTGCGACATATTTTGACACATGAAATAAATTAGGTAACATGAATCATAAGATAGTTTGAATGTTGACAATTAGACCCCTTAAGTGCATCACAAATCACAGCAGATATGGAAGAAATTCTAAAATAACATAAATTAAATAGCAATAGCAACAACAGTTCAAAATGATTGAGTAGCTTTTTATAAACCATAACATATAATTTCACGCCTATTTGAATACCAAAACAAGATTTCAGATTCCTATGCATCACACTTGGCATGGCAGTACAAGAATAAAATAAGATCAAGTCACATAATTATATGCAAGCTCAACTGGTTTAGTCGTGCGAGTTTAAGATTAATTGGCAAACTTTGCAAAATCCTCCAAGTCCAAGCCTTCACTCGCCAGAACTAATGCGAATAATATGGTTATTGTTTTACATATTTGGTCATCTAATTACAGCACTTTGACGAGGCTTGTTAGATATTTGTACTAAGCAGGATTCTAATGTCGCGTGGCCCTTCATCCCCATCTAATCTCCTAAACAAACTACAAGAACATCGGAAATTCCAAAGAACCTCATAATAAATGTAACTTTTATGGGTAAAGGGCGTCGGAGCTGTCAAATGTGCAGCAGGCAAACGTGCTGATATTTGTTCTACGTGTGAGAGATGCAGTCGAGGTAGGCAAAGGTTCCTATGTATTAAAGTCGATGGAAATATGTACTAAAATATGCATTATTTAAAATATACAGCAAAAACGCTTTAAATATTGTAAAATATAGGCATTTAAAAATACATAGTAGAAGATGAAAAAACGTCAAATTAAAATCAGTCCGCAATCGTTTTTGAAATTCTAAAACAAGCTATTGGTAAAATTTAAAAATTTACGAATTCTCTTTAAAAATGCAATAAAACAACTACCATCAAAAGAAGTGTAAAAATTCTCCAGAAAGTTCTAAAAAAATAGTTCAAAAAACGTTAAAACACGTACCAAAATATGAAACACGCCAGAAAATACAAATCTGCTCTAAAACATCGAAATTTGAAAAAAATATACCTTATAAAATTTGGATTTTTAATCGGTGCTACGATCTTAAATTTCAAATCTATCAGTCACAACCCAAAAAATTTTTTTTGCCAAAGCAACCGCTCTCTAATTTTAAGACAGGGATTACATTGGATTCCCTACATAGCATCTTGGCGTGAAGATAAAGTAATTTGGCTACACGTAGTTTGCGATTCAAGACATGGATAACTATCAACTATCCAGTGTGGGATGAGCTCAAGTTCAGTCCTTGCATCGCTGACACTTGACATTATCGTTACCTTTGTCGTCGAGAGTGTAAAAAAGTTGGGATAAAAAATAAACCAAACAAGCATCCAACATAGGAAATGCTACATAAGCATAAGAGCAACTGAGATGTGTATTTCCATTTGCTGAATGATCTTGAAAGGAATTGATGTGCTTGAAGTTTGAATGAAAATAAAACTCGTCTATTACATAAACGCTCAACGCTCAGTAGGGCGTTAAATAAATTCGAGGAAAATGAACTCGAGGAAGCTCAGCATTTTGTGCAAAATGCGTGTAATGATGTGATAAATGTAAATATGTTTACTATACCTAGCCTGATCCGCGCCAGCAAATACTAAAATCATTTAAAGCAGTCGAGTGCCGTTGGTTAAAATTTTAGAAAATTAAGGTGTTTAGTTTCACTTTTCAAAAAATATGAAAATGAATGAATGTCACAGTGAAGATTCACGTAAGAATAAATTTTTCCAAGTGCCACGTGCCTAATGTTCTGCTTAATTATCCAGACGGTCCTAGTTAATGGTTCATGTCGTTAAACTCAAAGCTCGTAAAGTTCGCACCCCTTTCCCATCAATTTGATGATAGCCTAGTTTAGAATCTAATGATTTGGAGTATAAAGTGAATTTAGTGATTTATTAGACTTTAAAAGATAACTTTAACAATTTTGAGTAGTTCCGTAAAAATTAGTATGCATTCCATCAATGGAAAAATGACAACATAAGGTTGGCCTAAAAAATTGATTTAATATGCAAAATATATGCGGAATGAGTACCAAAGTTAGGGAAAGGCTTGCATGCAATAAATAATGAGAATATGGACTAAAAATTGAAACAAAACAAAAACAAATATTATGGAAAAATACGTTTTTAAATATGGAAAAAGTAAATGCTTGGATGAAATTCCGTAACTCAAACTAGTAAAACAACAAAAATGTTAAAAATTATTAAATTATAATAAAAATTGCCGAAATTCAAAATTATTAAACTTGTCTAAATAAAGTACTAACGCAATAAAAGAGACACTTTCAAAACATCTCAAAATTTAATTTCCATTAAAAGAGTCGAAATGCGTTGAAAATTCGAAAAATGAACTGCGCGACCTTAACATGCTATATACACATATACATACTTAGGTATGGGCAAATATGTGGGATTCTGGAGATGCAAAATCTGTCAAACTTAATATTACAGAATTCATATGAAATTGTAATTAGAAAATGGTGTAATCATAGAATTGCTTAATTTGACATTATCATTCTTAAATCAAGATTTTAATCTTTGCTTATTTAATAGCCCCAATTTAGATATATTTATTTACTGCTTTAGTTATTGATTCTTTTAAGTTAGTAAAATCTGTTGAATTTTTAATGTGCTGTCTGTACGTTGACCCCGCTGAAGCTGAAAAATTGAAATCTTCAAAATCTTAAGCCAACCTTCATTTGTTCCAAGAAACGGAAATGTAAACGTTACGTGCTGCACTTCAGCCTACAACCTATTCTTATATGGAGTAACTAATTTCCCAACACGTGTGCAACTGAAACTAAGAGATCTCTTACACCAGAGTTTACGCTCTGTATTCCACGTATTTAGCCAGTCTTTTTAGCAAAAACAGTGGGAATCTTCTCCTCCTGCCTTTTTTTTCGCTCTTGAACTTTCTCAGCATTCATTTTCATTTGGCTGAAGAAAAGACAAAAAGCTTCGTTCAGATGAAGTCAAATCTTTATTCGAGTCTTGAGATGACTGGTTGGGCTTTGTTCATATTAGGCCGTAGTTCCTCTCTCCAGGTTGGGCATATACCCAAATGAAGACGAATTTTCCGAAGAATTTACAGCCCATTTTGTCATTTTTTAACAGTTGACTCATTCACAGAGCCCATTCATCTCTTTAGTTTTTCCATCTGACTAAACTCTGACTTCAAAGCCCGAGTCAGCTTCACTGGATGAAATAAGAAATAATAAAATAAACGCTAGTTAAAAACCACTTGAGTTCCTGCAAGTAAATTGCATGTCTATATTTGTTCTCTACCCAACTCCATATGTATCGTACGTGCATGCCTTTTGAATTGAAAATTGAACCAATAGGACAACCAAAATTCTCAGACTAGTTTTCTGAGAATTTGAGCATATTTTATCGACACTTTTGTATTTCTGCATTGTGACGTTACATGGGCATTCGCACAAGACGTTTAATCGCCTAACAATTATTGAATCGGGACATCAAAGCTCAATGCGTTCACACACAAACACAGATACCCTGGACCGAATTGCGTGTTCGACCAGTGATCATATAAGATCGTATACCGAATAAGCTTAATTCGCAAATTTACAAGTAGCAATTTCTATATTTCAGTTTTTAATCTTTCGGCTGAATGATATTGAACTACCCGAGTTGACCAAATTCTGAATTACATTTACCGCAAAATTACTAATTTCCATTTCGTTAAGTTAGACTATTCGGTAAGCGTTCGTGGAGAAATGTTGTAAGTTGTGAACTGGTAAAATTTAAAACAGGGGTGAGCAAAATCAGTTGATTGTTAACAGCAAATGATTTTAAAGTGGCGATTATGTGCATAAAAACGATTTTCTCTTTTAAAATGTGGTTTGATATATGTGTATTACCCTTGAGTTTGAGGAATTTTGAAAGCGTATGGTTTATATTTTAAATTCGTGATATTTATTTAAATTAGTTATTTTTAAAATCGCAATTTTTAATCAAACTTTTTCATTGGTTTTCGATTTTCATATATGAAGAGAAGCTGATTTTGGCCAATGGTTTTGAAAATCACCATGTCGCGATTTTATCCATCCCTGGATCACAAATCACAATGCCTTGTGGCTATGACCATATCCCAGAAATATATATAACCGGCATCTACTAAAGCTGAATTGGTCTGGCATATGTGGAGAAAACTAAGTTATACAGTACGGCCAAATTTCAATATGAAGTAGGCCCCGTATTATTCGCGAATTGAACTAAATTCGTAAATTTCGACGATCCCCATGAATCAAATTTTTTGCGGGAGATGATATCCTTCAATTTACTACCTTTGTTCTAGACTAGATAGACCGGAAGGAATGCAATTCTAAAGTCACATCCAATTCCATGATCCAGCATCTAGCAGCTCATCACATTATACATCCAGTCAAGAGAAATACGAGTGTCACTCAACGCTGCAGTATATCCTTCTTTGAAATTCTTATAGACGGGAGTGAGACAAAACGTGTGAAATATTCTATTGGCTGACACGGAGCGTTATGGCTAGGTACTAAAAATTGATGCCTACCCGTGTCAAATATTTCCCTTGCCTTGCATTATTCAAGTCATTACTATTCAAACCCTGGCAATTAGGTAAGACGGATATTAAAATTTTTATTAGACATGCTACATATACAAGAATTTGATGTCTACTACTCCTCAAGTGTCGAAGTTTATCCCAGTCACTGACTCGTTGGAAGTGAAGTCATCATAAGTCATCGTCCTGATCAGAAGTTACGCACAGAGTGACATATTCAGATAATACTCAACAAATATAATTATAACGTATTTGACTATATGAAGAAAAGACAAGTGACAGTTGATAACTAACTTGTCAATTTGAAAGATGCATGAGTAGAATCTAAAAAATAAAAACAGGTTCGGAACAAGAGATCCTATCTCGGATCCAAAGTGGTTGAGCAAACTGGTCGAAACTGAGTTGCGTTCTTTTTCATCTCAATCCGTCAACCGAATTATGATCCAGGGATAAGTTGAGCAAACATAACCTCATTTGCTCTCTGCATAGATAAGTGTGTCATTCGGTTCGGGGTTTTAATATGAACATGATATACGATATTTATCTCGTCCAATTCATACTAAAATCAAGTCGCCTCGCTTCCGCATATTAAATTTCGGCATATCCGCCAGCGTCCAGCGGAAACTCGAATTTTCGCTCGTTTGGAATCAATTTATCCAAAATTGTAAACGGGCTGAAAATGTGATCAATTTCATTCACGTTCAATTTATGACTTGTAAGCTAAATCAAAAGTTTTACTCAACACGTGGAGGTTTTAGGTTACAATACCCATCTCAGTACCAAGTAGGTAAATACCAAGCGTCAAGAAATATTCGTACTCGAACACCGTCAATTCTGCACAGTCGATTGGGCATCTTGGTACTTTAATTATTGCACTAGGTCTCTATTCAAATGTTTGAGCAGGTTTTTCGGTTTTGGTAATGCTCTTTGGAATTCCAAAAAACCGTCTAGACTAAATTTGGATTTTATTGTTTTAGAAATGCATTGTGTTTTTGCAGTTTCGCTGATTTTTAGCGAGATTTATTTTTAGAAATTTATATGCTCATTTTGAGCCTAAATGATGTTTTTACAACATATTTTAGTGCATGGTTGGGCATTTTTGGGACATCTTTTGGTATTTTACTGCATATTTTGGCATTTTTATTGCAGGTTTTAGTGCATATTTTGACATTTTTATTGTAGATTTCGGTGTATATTTTGGCATTCTTAAGTGCATATTTTTGCATATTTTAGTGTACATTTTGACATTTCTGTTGCATCTTTAGTGCATACTTTTCGCATTGAACATTTAAGTCGATATTTTGGCATTTCTATTGCATATTTTATTGCATTTTTGGCATTTTTGGTTTATTGCTTAGTGCATATTTTGACCATTTTAGGGTTGAGGTTAGGAAAACCGCCTGGATGGTTTACACATGGTAGAATGCATATGGTTTACACCGATGGTTTACACTGCCGGTATGTATAAATAGCTTTCTTTCCAATTATATCCGTTCGTGAGTTAAACTTAGGTTAGATTAGGTTAGGTTAGGTTTCCGAACCGCCCGCAGAGGAGTTAAAGGTAACAACAAACAACTAATCTAACCATCATTGGTGTAAACCATTGGTGTAAACCCTACGCATTCTATGTGTAAACCACCCAGGCGGTTTCCCCAACCTTTTATAGTGTCATTCATGGTTCTTAAATATTAATAATATATATATAGGCTAGAATATGAAAAACAGTCCAATTATCAAGTTTGATATTTAAAATTCTTAAAAAGGCCCGCATGTGCGGAAATGACACGAAACCCACTTGACGTAGAATCATTCGTACTTCACTTTGTTTAAATAAATTAGTGTCAGGCGACTAAATGCAAAGATAAATATTGCGCCTACTTTACAGCAGATATTTAATACAGGTCTGAAGCAATGACAAATCTAACTGTTAAGTGCACAAAAGTGTAGAATATAAAACAAGCGTCTCTGGAGACGTGGGTGGAAGACGTTGACCAGGTAGGTATTCAAATGGGACAGAGTACACCGAAACGAGTCGTGAACGCTTATTAACATTACGACTCCTCACTTCCTTTCTAATCGCCATTAGTCATACATCCGGCAAGTTAAGATGAATTTCAGCAGGCCGCTTGAACGGTTCTTTTGAGCTATAACCTAAGGTGTTAAATTGGAGATGGGATACCGCTAGGGATTTAATGAATCCGGACTAGTAAAATATTAAGTGTTTCGTTATTTGCTTTTTTATTTTATTTGAAAATCCGTAATGAAAAATAACTAAATGGATACGTGCAGTGAAAATTTGGTGAGTGGTGGTTTGTCACGTGATATCATTTTGAAAAAGTCATTAATATTTTGTATAGTGCATGAAAGTTTGGAAGAAGTCAGTTCAAATCCACTATTTTGGTATATTTTTACAAATCCTCGTGACTTTAAAGTAAAAATTTAATTGAAGCTCTTGATTTTAATTTGATTTTCATTGAATTTGATTTTGTGCTATAAATTATATATCTATTTCTAATTTTAGTCTGTCATTTTGTGAATCTTTGCATTGCTATGGTATTCTCGTTTGGCACCCTTTCATGTCAATTCTCGAGAGATGTAGCTAGCCACAAGCAATGTCACATTCAATGCATATGTGGGCTATTGATGGAAAGTTGATTGATATGCGGCAAATATGAAATTGGCAATAGATAATTCGTTTCCTGGTGCTGCTAATTCATCTTTTTTTCTTTGTTTTTCCAAAAAGCACTGCTGATCAGGACGAGCAAATAACATTATTGAAAGCACTCCACGTTTAGCCAATATGTATTTTAATGAGTCAGTGCACCTTTTGTTAGGTAAATAGTAGGCATAGCCAATACAGCAGAAATGACGAGGCCTGAAGAAGAAATATCCAAGTCGTTGACTAGTTCCCCACCGCTTGGACCAAGTTTTGCATTTCCAGTCTTTAACTATTTATTTACATTTACACACATGACGTTTCTCCATGCACTAGATGATCTATGTATATGCTGCTGGAGTATACTGAAGATACGTCTAGCTAGGATTCAAGGGTGCGCCTCTCCAAATATTAAACACAAGTTCAAGTAACTTGAATTCTAAACTTGTCGTTCTCTCCTCCGCGTCCGTGTTGCACCATTAGACGTTATATGAGATGGAGATGTTGAAGATGATGCGTCAAGTGAGAAGATGAGTGTCCAGCAGCCCAAAGCTCAGACAACGTCAGACACGTCAAGTGTAAATAGAAAGGGAGGCTGGTTGGTTGGAGAAGGAAATGGAAATTTTATTTATAGAATAGACCAAAGTGTCTCGTCTCTGTCTCAACAAATGAAAAAGGAGAAAGATTTGTTGCTTCGGAAATTCCTCATCCGTTTGTTTACGCATTTAATGTAAACCAGAAGATAAGCAAATAGTCGTACTTGAGCGGATCAAAAAACCGTAATTGCTGAAGCTCAGCTCAGCTTCTTTTAATATATTCACTCAGCTCAGGATTAACCAGGAATTTCGGCTTTTTAGATCAATTTCCGTGGATTACCAATGAATTTATATATTGAGGGATGCATACTGGTCAAATTCTGAAAACCTAACCTAACTTAGACGAAAGAAAAATCCCGTTTTGGCGATCAAATCCCATTACAGTGGGATTTAATTGGATTTAAAGAGATTTATTAGGAAAATCCAAGTTTCTTACGGCATACCACAGTGAAGATTTAATGGAATTTTAATAGCATTGTGATTTAATGTGATTAAAAGGGGATTAATTAGAAAATCCAAGTTTCTATCGGTACATCACACTGGGATTTAGTAGAATTTAATGGAATCGTGGTTTAATGGGATTTAAAGGGATTTAATAAGGAAATTCAAGTTTCTAATACACATCACAGTGAGATTTAATGTGATTTTAATGAAATTGTGATTTAATGGTATTTCAAGGGATTTAATTAGAAAATCCAAATTTCTATCGGTACATCACACTGGGATTTAGTAGAATTTAATGGAATTGTGGTTTAATGGGATTTAAAGGGATTAAATAAGGAAATTCAAGTTTCTAATACACATCACAGTGAGATTTAATGTGATTTTAATGACATTGTGATTTAATGGTATTTAAAGGGATTTAATTAGAAAATCCAAGTTTCTATCGGTACATCACACTGGGATTTAATAGAATTTAATGGAGTTGTGATTTAATGGAAGTGAGATTTAATGGGATTTAAAGGGGTTTAATTGAAAAATTCAACTAAATATAAATCCTGGCACATCAATGTAGGAGGATTTAAAGGGATTTAATATTTATTAACGGTTTAATTTGATTTAGTAGAAAAATCCAAGTTTCTAAATTAAATCCCGGCATATCTCAGTGGGATTTAATGGGTTTTATTGGAATTTAATAGGAAATTCTATTTTTTAGCTTGTTTATCTCACTTTAATTAGATCACACTTTTCCCCCATTAAATCATAATCACAATAAATCCCAGGCAGTAACGCCACACGGAATAAAGAACACAAAGAACCACGTGTTCTGGACTTTTAATTTCTGATACAAATTATTTTCTGTTTAACGCATATTTACTAAATCTTCCGAGACAATGGTCATAATGTGGATCTATAAAACCAAAATCTCACTCAGGATCAAGCAAACTTGAAAAAAAACAAGCATTAATACTTTATAACTTTTGAGAATCACTTTCCTGTCGGCATCAGCCGTGATTGGAATTTAATTGCTTATTATTATGAAGGAAAAAGTGCATAATACTACTTTAGCCTGAGAGCTTGAAGATGCTCCCTGTCAAGGCTACTTAAGTTCCTTTGTTTTTTTTCTCTCCCTCTTTTGTAACGTTTTATATTTTTAGTGAGTTTCTGGAGATGCGACTTGATAAGTTTAGCCGAGGGCAGAGGCTGATCCCATCTTAAATGTCACTTTTCCCAGATGATTATTTCGGGCGTCATTGGGATGATAAGATTTCCTGTAGTACCTTCTTCCACAACTGTTTTTAAATGCTAAACAGGAGTATCTTCTGGAATTAAACAAAGGCGTGCTTGCCTTTACCCTTTTCACATTAAGTTAACATGAGTGAAGATATGCTCTACGTAATGACACAGGGGGAGAAACCGGAGAAAGATACAAGTTCACTTTCTACGTCAATTCTAACCGACATATTCGAGTCGGGTTAGCTTTGACCTCCGCCTGTGACCTATTGTATTGAGATTGATGTTGAGCGATTGTGGGTTATCGTAAGTGCTTGTGCAGAATTGGGCGTATAACTCAGAAATGCAACTGAACTACCTTGCACAGTACCCACACCTACTCTAAAAAATTCAAACCATTCAAAATTTAGAAATGCCAAATCTTTTCTCAAAGATATTTTTATGTAAATTGAGAACTTTTTGATTGTATCTCGCAAATTAAATGGAACTATCCTTGTGATTTATGGGAACATTTTTTCTCGAATTATAAATTGCCAATAACTTCATATTAATTAATTTAAATATGCTTCATTGACTTCAAATGTTCAATCAATATTTCATGACCCACAATGTTAACGCAGCGAAAATTTCAATTTCGTCGTGATTTTTGGCGAAATTGTTTATGATCATTGTCATTTTGAAATTAGAATGCGAGAGATGACCAGTAACCAGTAACAAACAACTATAGATGCATAATTAGTGCTATATGCAAGCAACTACAAACTAGATAAATGCATTTCAACCTGCACCACAATTTTTTTTATGCAACAATGCACTTCTCACCTTTGAAAAAGTAAACCAATTTGTAAAACCGAAAAAGTGTTGAAAATACCAAATTAATATGAAACTTCGAGCAAATTTGCAATATCAAAACAAGATACTGCCAATAATTAATAACTTGCGAAATCATTAGGATACAAAACTACTACAATGGAGAAAATTATCTTCAAAAGTGTCAAACTGGAAGTAAAAAGTTTTAAAATATGCATCAAATTAGAAGAGGCGTTAAATTTAATGCAAATATATACTAAAGCCTTAAAATACGCAATTATATACGGTATTGGGTTATTGGAATCAAATTTTGGCGTCCTTGGCTAAATATCCCAAAATACAGAAACGCATATTACACTTTTTGAAATTGAAGTGGAGCAATTGACAGGAAGAAATTAACGGAAGGAACGAAGTAGTAGGTACTTTGGTAAATTAAGATCGGGGTTTGAATTCCCCCCCTTCTCACAGAGATTCCGTTTCCAGGTCCATTAGGCTGAATTCACATAAGAAAGGTGTATCAAAGGAAGGCATTTTGACTTATTACACCTGTCGGCTTCCTCGAGTCAAACCCTGGAATTGAATTGAAATCCCATCCACACGAGTACCTTGAATTCAACCCTTCGTCCCTCTCTCCTTATAACGTTGAAGCAAGCATGCAATGTCTTCAACTTGAAATTGTACGTGCCACCCGATTTCGGTCCTCTATTTTGGGAAACCAAAAACATAAGTCATCTGAAATATGGAACTCTTGTTGACGTAAACCAGTTCCGTATTTAAAATCAGTTAAATTCAAAAACGAAGCCTAGCGTGCACGTAACAATGGGAAACTGTAATCGGAAATCCGTTTATAACCTAAAATCCAGAGAGTGGAAGATGAGTAGATCGGGTGAAGATAATGATGAATAGTGTGTGGGCTTTGGCCCTTCAACGCTGTAAATTACGTATAAGTACCCAACACATTTCCAAAAACTTCACACGAAACTTGACGCTTGACGCTGGGTGATCCGATCGGATTAAGGGCTCACATATTTTTACAGGCTTCTTTTCTCATGTGTACTTTACACTTTACAGAATGAGCAGTAGGTCACCAGCATTCTTCTCCCCAGTGCTGATCCTGATCCAGACATAAAACAACAGGGTTGCCTGGAGAAAAACAGATTTTGTATTATTTATAACTTTGTCTAGCTCAACGGGTTACTTAAGAAATAAGTTTAGTACCTGTGTATAATTGTTGAGGTAGTTGGCTGACATTTGACATGGTGGGTGCGAGATTTTGTCTCTCGTTTTTTTAAAAAAGCTACTCTGCAGAGCCCAATCGGTACAATAATATGCCGAAAATACACGCTTTGTATAGGACCGAAAGCTATTTTGGAAATCCTTGAAAAAAATGCTAAGATTACGCATATGTTGACATGGACGAATGTCCCTAATAACGGAGAATATGTAATTATTAAATAGGAACCTAACACAAAACGTATTTTTAAAAAATCATCACTAAGCGTCAGTCTCAATAAAATCCAATTTGTCGCAACATTTTTCAAAACAAAATGATGTCATTTTGTTTTCAAAATTCAAACATACTTTTATCTGTTGTAGTTTTGATAAAACCAAAGTTTTTTGGGTTGATTTTTGTAGTTAAGCCACTTTTCAAATTTTGCCTCAAGCTGTCACAGGTCAGGTTAGGTCACCACTGGTCATTATTTTGTAGTTCTTCCCATAGACCAAGTTTCGAGTTGCAGCAGAGTTATTCAATCAATTTTTTCAAACTCAAGTTTTCCTGATTTTAAAACATGAATGACGCTTCCTTTGCGCTTTGTTGTGAGTAAAGACCATTGGTTGAGTATTTTTTTAAATTCGTAAATTGTAAGCGTAATCGTACGCATGACACACGATGGTAAACATAATTATGACGTTAGGCAGAATAAAATGTAATCGAATTCATTAGAAAACCTACACAAACCCGAATCTCGTTTACACTAATTGACAGCTGCCTCTTCCTAAAATGTAAAAATGGAACAACTGTCCTGGCATGAACTTCCACACTCACTGGAGTCCAGATCTGTGACCACGGAGTTGGACGTTGTAATTATCCTGTCCCGTCGGTGGTCATGAATTCCTATTCAGCGAGGACTGAAGTGGTTAATCAAGGCTGATGATTGGGAATTATGATGAGGCTGATATTTAATCAATTCCAGAAGCATATGGATTGTTGGAACGAGGGACACATGATTCATTATTCTAATTGGGCCGGAGAGAGGTTAGGCAGGAGCAAAGAGCCACTTTTTCTATGACATGATGGACTAGCAGAGAACGGGACGCGCACGCAACACGCACAAGGGATGCGTGATATCGTTCATCGTCCCTATACACACACCACGTAGTAGGCCTATTCATTTTAAAATAAATGACATGACAGGAGTCTATTCAGCAAAAAAACCAACAACCGAAATCCACTTTTACAGATTCTACCTTGTTCTAGCCTTCCGTCTTTCGCTTCATTCTGAGTTACGAGGGTTGTTTCAGAAGTTCCGAGAATACAAATACTGCACACATCACGAAGAGCTAAATGTCAATTGAGTTGAGACCAAGAAAGTATGATCTACCACATAATTGGTCATTGTGCAATTTCCTATTTTTCACAAGATAAATCGGCAAAGCTAGAACAATCAATTTTTTGAAAAAGTTCAACCATACAACAAAGCCTTAATAGAGATGGCACCATAACTCAAAAGTTTACCTGAATTTTCAATTGTTGAAAAAGTTAAACGTCGCACCACTTGTAGGGGATAATTTGATTGACAGAATTCTGACGAATTAACTTTTTTTTTGAAGTTTCATATTTATAAATAAATTTTTTGTAAGTATGTTTTGTTTGACTATTCTTAACAGTGGTCTTTTGAGAGAATAGTACGCCAAATTTAAACGAGAAGTCAATGTGTTTCTCTGTGGTATTTCTATG